>JAPQRQ010000015.1:17477096-17494253 GCA_037367365.1 Apogon talboti | reverse complement strand
GTAAAGTCAATGAATGTTACGTCATATTAATATAATGCAGAGATAAACAATTATAACGTAAAATACAGAATGCAATATGCCAATCAGTTTTCAGTATCAGTGGCAGAATTTGAAATACTCTGATGCCTTTTTCCTGTGGCCTTTCTTTCTTTCATTTTTGTTTTGCTAAGTATGATATTCACCAACGGATAGGGCAAGAAATAGTTTTTTCTGTGTGTTGTCATCCCATCAGTAACAATAAATAATTAACAAATGACCCCAAATATGTTATAAAATAAAGAGCCTGTTTTGAAAATGTAAAGAGTAGATGATAAGATGTTGTCTGAAGAATAAATAATGAAAGTATAGATAGTCTACTTACTTTTATTGAAGTCAAATAGTCGAGATCCTAAAAAGATGCTGAAAGGAAAAAAATGTACATATGATTTGTGTCTGCCTTTAACTCTTAATATGCCTCTTCACCCAATTAGAAAGACGTGAAATAATACATCTTTTGACAGCTACTCTTTCCTCTATTGTACTTTTTGGAAAATAGCTTTACAGAGGATGTTTCTAAGATAACTTTCTGAATAACATTTTAATTGTAATGATCCTCTTCATTCATTTTCCAAACTGCTTAATCCTCGTGGGGGTAATGGGGGTGCCGGAGCCTATCCAGTAGGTGGCATGCATGTGTCACAGGTTCATTGTAAGACTGACATTTACAGATAAATGTAATTATACTATTTTTCCACAAATTTGCTCCGTAATTCTTATGTTACATTCAATACTTCTCTGTTGAGCACTGCCTTTATGGGGCATTACCTGGGATGTAGACTCTGTGGTGTTTGCAGAGCATCAACTCAGACATGAGAGAGGCACAGAGGGAGACAAAGACAAAATAACAGGGAGACACCGCCGCCACTTTGCCATAGACAAAGGCAGAAGGGAGAGGAGACAGAATTAATTTGACAATGAATAAGTGACAGTCTTTTTCGTCCTTTGGTGCTGTGCTTTCTTCTCTCCCACCTCATCCCAAGTCACTCTCTAATTGCGCGGTGGACATCTCTGAGCACATTGGGGAATTTCACCCACGATCTGGCACAGATTAACAGTCCCACTATGCTTTGTTGCTGCTTTATTTGCATGATAATTAGTTTGTGGCAGTGTGTATTCTAATTTATTTATTATTTCACAAATATAGGTACACAGGGAGAGGGAAAGACTGAGCCAGGGAAAGAGAGGAAAATAGAACAATGTGCATTAATTAAAGTGATTAAAGGATTGACTGAACTTTGCCTTGATGTGTTTATTCAGTTAATAAGCAAAGTGGCAGATGACTGTTTGACTTTTATAAGGATTAATTGTACCGTTTTCGTTAATTTAAGCTCATTCATCTTACACTCATCCTCCTAAGCTTTCACATCAATCTAAACCCATTCCTAAAGAGTCTGGGGTTTTCAACTTCAATTTTAATTCTTAACAAAAAATATGTATATATGTAGAAATTAACTGATTTACCAACCTTACTACACTACTATGATTGATTAGTATGTTTCCTTTACATATTTGTACAGAGTTATCCAATAATTTCACACTTCTTTTAATTACATTTTTAAATGTTACACTTGAAGTATTTAACTAGATGTGAGACTTCAGGTTCCTAACTGAGTTGAAGACATTATTCTGTTAGGACAATCAGTATGTTTTCTGACAAAGTGACCAAATACATTCTCAAATATGGTGAATTGTGGGATTGAAACATTTAATGGCAATAAAAAAAAAATCAATCCAACAGTAGACTCATCAGTCCCAAACTCTGGATGTTCTCCTTTCTTTTAATTCTCCATTTCTCTGTCAGTTGAAATGAGCACTGTACCCCCCCACCCCCCAAATCTCTTCTTCATAAGTCTTGCAAAGGGCGATAGATGAGCTTAAGGTGAGTGCTTGAAAAATCAAAACACCTCTTTATTGTCCGCCTCTGTATCTACCTTATTCCCCCTGCATTGTCCAGGGGAACAAAGGGAACCATCTATTTCTCTGATGGAAGCCAATGGTCGGTAAGAGGTTTGATTTGAGTGTTGAGGATGCTATTTGCCTAGAGAAAGCCTGAGGATGAGGGCTGATCGCACTGGCAATAGAATTGGGCTGTCAGCTGGCATCTAGCGATAATTGCTTCCCATGGCAGGACCCCGTCGGCCGGGAGAAGGGGAGCGCAGTGTGGAGAGTCAACGCGGGAATCCATTTTCACCACAGCCCAGTCATAATTGTTTCGCTAGCACGAGAGTACTTGTTGCCAATCTGCGTGAGGGCCAAGCTCTGATTGACACCCATTGACCAGAGAGACCGGGGAAAAGAGAGAGGAAGAGAGGGGGTGGTGGGGGTTTGGAAGGCCTTGAGTATCACCAGGACTGTCACTCAAAGATGAGGATTCAAGAAGGGAAGGGATGATGTGCAAAAGAGGAGAAAGCAGAAGAAATGAGAGAGGGAGAGAGAGAGACAGACAAAAAATACCCTGATAATCACGATTGCTACGACTAAGTGTAATTATCCTGCTTTCTTATCTGATTGTTTCCTCTTTCATTATTTATCCTTTAAAATCCAACCCTCTCCCTTGTGGATGATCATTTACACAAGTCAATAAAGCAGTAACCCTGAAAACAGGCAGCACAGCCAAATGTAATGATTTTCTCACCACTATACTCTACAGGGGCGAATGTATATTTTATCTCCTTTAAGCTCCAGGAGAACTATTGATTAGTAATTGATAAGATCATCCTTTTAAATAGACATGGATGCCTGTCTGCTTTATCAAAGAGAACACTGATTGTGATTACCATGTGCTCTATATGGCTCAATTTTCTCTTGTAAGTACAACTTAATATCTGAAACTGCTGGCTCCACCGTTCTTTAAGACAGCTTAGATCCATTTGGCGAAAGCACCCAGGGAACTTATCACTCACCCGTCCAAAGCTAATTCTGCTCGGTGTCAAGCATGGAATTGGATTTAAGGACAGAGAAGTTGCGCAGGTCCGTCGGCTGTCAGCAGGTCCCTGTGCCCCTCTCATGTGTCACTTCACCACTGAGTGAACATGCTAAATTCCTAACAGGGTAAAGCGCCATCACAGGCCATGAGAGGCCATGGGCAAATCTCTGATGACACTCCCTATTCCCCATATAGCTCACCACTTTGGACCGGAATCGCCAAGTATCTCAAAGTAGACGCATTACATCGTATAGGGTATATAAAGTCATTGGAGATGCTGACCTTGTAACAGTGATGTCCTATTATCTGTCAGGGAGACAAACAAGAGCAGTGCTCAGTTGTGAACAGCCACCACCTCAACAATACAATAACTATTGCATTAAAGAACATCTCTGAACTGATGTTTGCTGATGTTTTTTTAATACTGTTAAACCAAGCGTACCATACAAGTGATTGTAAAAAAAAATAAATAAAAAAAATAGACAACTAGGTATTCTCAGTTGTGTCAGGTTGCTTTGTTTTATCATTCAGAAAACAATGTTTACATCTACTGTATATGGCCACTCGGTAATTGCTGTGGTAACTGTGTTGTTTAGAGACTGATCAGGGTCAAGGGTGAGAGATTACCCTGATTTTTTTTTTTTCTGCGAAGAAATGGTTGCCTCAGTTGTCAACCACAGCCTGCTCACTGCTTAGCCTTGAGGCATTCAAATTGACAGGTCTCATTATGTGTGAACTCCCAATATTCCCCTTCGTATTCCTTGGCCTGTCAGTCTCCACCTGCCTGTCCATCTCACTGCTGCATCACCTTAGCACCCACTCACTGACAACCACCTTCTCCTCCTTACACGCTTTTAGGTTGGGAACAAGTGGGGAGAGAGGGAGATTGTGTGTGTTTGTAGGTGGGGAGGTGTATGTGTGGGTGTGGGCAGGCTTTACAATAAGGGCCCAGCTATGTGCCGACAATCTGACAGGGGCCCTCTTGTAAACAAACTGAAACAACCGGTGTGATCTAACCTATACCATTGTACTGCAAATTAGATGAAGGCTTGCACAGATACACATATACAGGCGCACACACACACACACACACACAGACATACACACACACACCTACGTATAAGTATACGCAGGTGCATGCACATACAAGCTCACACACACAAGCACAATAATACCTTAGCAGAATCTTAAGTACCTTATGCAAACTGTATGTTTGTTGGGGAGGCACAGGCAGAGCACTGATGAGTGGCTCATTATGGCAACACCAGCACTACACACTGGGTATCGCATAATCAAAGCCTGGGGGTACGTATTAATTATCCTTTTGAATAGTGATGAAATTTTAAAAAGCTTCTCCTTAAGGCTCACATCACGGATAGATGAAACAAAGCGCAGCACAGCTTGCGCGCCCAGGCTCACATGTGTTTTTACATCTGTTCAGGATATTTCAATTTGATGCTCAACAAGCTGAGACCGAGATTAAAGGATAATAATGTGTCATCTTCCACACAAGCATCTCTTCCAGAGCGAGTAATAGCACATCAGCAGGCAGGCAGGCAGGCAGGCAGCTCGGCTTCTGGAGGAAAAGCTAGCTAACAGCCATCATAGGCAAAGTCGATCCAGTCACGCATGTGTCTCCTGCTTGTCTCCAGTCAAGGTTGCTGAGGAACTGTCTCTCTCTTTCCCCTTAGACGTACGAGTTGACTGGGAAATAGGGAATACAGGCATAAAGCAGAGGAGGGAGGGGCGGGAGGGTACATTATATTGAGATTTGCTTGAAAGAAATATTTATGAGCTGATTTTCTTCAAGAAGCGTTGTCTTTAATGAACATGTTTAAAGATTGTATCACCATCTATAATTTATATGGCAGCGCTTTGTCAGGGAAAAGGGGCTAGTTTCATTTTGTACATGTGAATCCCTGATAAGAGCATCCTGAACATCTGCTTTGGCGAAAAGGTGTGAGTGTTTGACACCACTCTGTGTGACAGAGGGACTCATGAGTCAACGCACGAATCCATTTTCATCACAGACCAGTCATGGTTGGTTCATAAGCATGAGAGGACTTGTTGCCAGTCTGCGTTGAGGGGCGAGCTCTGATTGACACCCATTGACCAGAGGGAGAGGGAGAGGGGTTTAGAGGGCCTTGAGAATCACCAGGACTGTCATTCAATGATGAGAACTCAAGAAGAGAGGGAATGATGTGAGAATTGTCAGGGGAAAATGGGCCGGCTTCATTTCGTACATGAGAATGCCTGATCATGACGAAAGAGAGCGTCCCGAACACCTGCTCTGCTGGGAAGGTGTGAGTGGCTGACATCGGTATGTATGACAGAGGGACTCATGGGATATGGGATCGCTGTGAGTGTGAGGGTACGAGGTTTTTTGCATACTGTGCAAGGAAATGTACATTGGTAGTCATTGACCTAATAAATCAGGTGATGGAGGGACACGTTTGTAAGGCCTTGAACAAGAGCATGACTGACACAGAGAAGACATGAGGAGGGAAGAAAGGGAAGGATGTCAGGGATAAGATACCATAACATGTACAAATTGTGACTCAGTTTAAAGTGATACAATAGATTGTAGAACTCATCTTTCCGATCCTCTTATTGTTAATAATCCAGAAAATAAAACAGCAACAGGAAGCAGCACAGGGAAGCCCAATGATTTTTCATTTGACTATGAAGTGAAGGGGTTGAGCTCCTCATTAGTCATTTTAATCTTTTTCTCTTTGTTCTTTAAAAGGAAAAAGAATGTTAAATTATTTTTCTTGTATGTTGAAAAAGACTTTGATGAAAGTTTGCAAGCCAGTAAATTTAATACTGTACACCTATCAACAGACAAATTAACAAAATGAAAATTCTGACTTAAGATATGTATATTTTTAAGATGATGTGCAAGGAAATTAATTGCCGTACAACCTGAGTGGACTTTTCCTGCAAAGTAGACTGAATCCTGTGAGTGGATTGGCCTGTTAGACAGACAGTTAAATGTATCACTACTACTGCAACAGATAAACCTGTATGATGTTTGTGACATGCTGATTCATTTATATTGGCAGTAATTTGTTATAGTTGAGTTATATAATCTTTTTTTTCTGGGGATGGACTTGTCAGAAATACCTTTTAATAGGCAGTGGTCTTAAAGAATTGTTTATGATCATGGAAACGTTGTGAGGATGATCATAAAGTGTACACACACCTGTATGTGCAGGCAGCTAGCTTTGTGAGTCTTTACGAAACTGAGATTTTCACAGTGAAAACGAAAATATGAAACTGTTTTTGCAGATGAACAATATCAAAAGTCAAGGAGCCAGACTCGATGACAATGTGCATCAGACCTTCCGTGGTTCAGCACAGCAACGTTTGTCTGGATGTCTCCTTCCATGACCAGAGTGGATGATCTAATCGCCTGCTGCTGTTGCTGTAGATTCACCCTCAGTGATGACAGCATGGGTGAGCAGGTGAGGTCACAGCCAATTGTCACTAATACGAGTAAGATCAGGCACAGCAGTAGTAACTGTGTAGAAACTCTAACCTTATTATTTACAAAGCTGCACCTCGAAACTTATCAGTCTCAAACGGAGGCTTGCCTTCAGCATGTGCGGCTGAGCAGAGATTATCAGAGTCAAAAAAAAGAAGAGAGGGGAAAACAAGCTATACTGTAGCTGTCAAAATTTCACCCTGTCTGAATTTCTCTTATAAGTGCCTCACTATATGTAAACACAAGCACACGCCTACGCAAAGTTACACATACAAATACACAGCCACAAAAAAGTACACGCCTACATGCACACATGCACAGCAAATTTTCCAGTCAAGGATGTTGGAAAACCTGTCAGACTCTCACAAAGAAAAGCAAATTTATTTATTTATTTGAGTTCAGAGTAATTATAGGCATTACTGCGGTGCTTGGCTGTGACATCTCTTTATAAAATCAGGTGTCAGAGTGCGCGAAGTAGAGACGTGCCAGGGAGGAAATGTGACTCTTTTCCTTCTCTAATCTCTAATCAAATTAAATAGGTGAGCACTTTTCCTGCTCTTGCTCCCACTCTCTCTCTCTCTCTCTCTCTCTCCTCCCCCCCCATCACATGATAGGATAAGCTTTGCCTGAAACTGCCAAGTGTACATCTAGATACCATGAAAAATTCTGCTTGTCAGCACTTCCATAATTTTTGGTCCTGAGGAATTTTTCAATATGACTGCATGAGTACACATAGCAGCAGCTCAAGGAAAACACCAGAGTCAAGAATCCAATTGAAGGTATTTGTTTCCATTTCCGGCTATTTGGCAAAGATGAGACTAGATAAATATGTTATTCATTCCTGCAGAACACAGTGGCTTCTGAGGAAATATGTTACTCTTGCCTCTTTTCTTTGACTCTAAATAATTGAACAGAGAGAGGAAGGCCTCTGCAGGGTTCATATTGAGTTTTTACTGACTTTCCCCACATCTGTTCTTACTGCCTGTCTTCCTTTACACATGCACACATCCACAAATTCGCACTCTCACAGATCAGATGACAACACAGCTGTCTGAAATTCAAGGCTTTGAGCTTTTGACAAAATAACCGAGATAAAGACGAGCACAGGTACAATATGGTCAGACTCCGCTGGGTTTGCAGATGCTTACACTCCTCCTCCTCCTGTACGAGCACCACCAGGCGCCCCAGGGCCCTGACAGAAAAGATATGACATATTTAAAAAAAAAAAAAAAAAAAAAAACTAGAAGGGGGAATGAAAACAACTTCCCCCATGAAGACAAAAAAAAAAGCCTGTGTTTTACATCTCTTTTTACAACGACAGCTTCAGGGACAGTTTATGTGCGAGAGACAAAGATACTTTGACATTGTCAGCTTCTGTCACTGAAGTTACCAATGGTTGCTGGCGAGGAGTCGCTACAGCAAAGCGGCCTTCTTCTCTTGTGTATGTGTTGATCTGTGTGTATGAGAGAGAGTGTGCAATGGCTGGGTCTTTTGTGTGTGACTTGATGTCTAGAGGCCTTTATGATAATGAATGCTAGGTCTTCCCCCACTAAAACATATCAATAAATAAAACATAGGAACCCTTCCATTGTGGTTGATTCACACATGGAGGAGGCAGAGGCCTTTTTTAGCTCACTGCCACTTTAAGGGAGTGTAGCTTAGCTGTGTTACAAATACACCATCATAAACACTTAAGATGAACAATCCACCTGAGACTGAGAAAGCAGCCCTTTTATCCACGGTGAAGGGGAAACTATACATAATTAAGAAAGGAAAGTGTAAAGATGTAATTGGTACGTTGTTGATAATGTTGATTACCATTATTAAGTAGTTTTTAAAGATACATGACTCAGAGCCATATTTAGAGGACCTAACTTATTAATCAGGCAGCTGTTTGCTGAAGCTCTTCAGAGAAATACAGAAGAAGAGGTACAGTAATAACTCAGTGTGGGTGTAGCGAGAGAAAATATTACACACTGTTATTTTATGCTAATTTAGAGAGAACTTTTTTGGACCTGGGAAAAAAAAAAGTTATTTGCAATGATTAGAAAAAAAACAATTATGAGGATATAAAAATCACTGCACCAAGAGGAATGGAGCTGACAGCGAGAATTAACACAATCAAAACCCATTTTAAATCACTGACTACATGAAACAAAATTAAGAAATTACTCCACAAAAATGGTGCACGCAGAAGGCCACACGAGTTCCTCTTTGTCTCCCACTAATCATAGCAAAAGTCTTTGTTTCTTTGTGGTTTAGTTCTGACGATGGGGGGGTCATGTTTTTGGTCTTACACGCAGGTTTTTAGGTTTTCTCTTAGGTACTGTGTCCCATCCAGGTTTAGCTCACGTCCAACCGTTATAGGCTGCACTGCAGGTTAAAACAAAAAGTAATAGAATTAAAACACGAGAAAGCTTAGACTTTGATAAGCTGGGAAAAAAAATCATTCTTTTAAACAGTTTTTACTTGTGAAATATTAGAAAAGGTGAGAAAAAATTACCAAAATATCTTGATGAGCCATTGGATATTAGATAAATTATTACACGTTCAGTATGTTTCAGTCTATAGAACTTAAACCCTTTTAAATTCATCAGTATCATAAATTTAACAAATGCAAAAATTGAATAAGGCAGCAGTGTTACAGTAGAAATATACATATTACCACACCTGACTACACTGTACTCAAGTGTCAGTGTTGACTGTTTGAAATCTTTTTTATTGAGGTAAAAATCCTTATTTCTCTGTTGTAATCGCTGGGACTTAAACTAGTTTACATTATGCATGTGACTGACACTATATCCACTGCATAGAGTATATTTTGTCATCACATCCACACAGCAGCATTTAGGGGTGTTGAACACGGCTTGTTTTGCCTCTTGTCTTTGTGATAATGCCTGTTATCATCATAATACTGCCCCCCATTGGTTAAAAAACATATTACAACAACTATGCAAAAGGGAAAGTCAGTATTGGCATCTCAATTTGACTAAGACTAGTTTAGATTTGTTAAAGTCAGGTGTGATAAATGCACTGGTGGTGGTGAGAGACTTCATTATGAAGAGTGCAATGGTGTGATAGTTTTCCAAACATTTGTGTCACAAGCTCCAACTTTTAACACTGTCAGATGCAAATTCATGATTATTAGATTTCTACAACATAACACTGTGGTGTTTGTTAAGCCTACTTTGTCAGTGTATGTTTGCATTTTTATCACATATTGGCTGAAAATAATGAAGGAAAGAGATTTATTTTTCTTATTTTTTTTATTTTAAAACTGAAAAACAACAAAATTAAAGCATTATCTTTTTGCTGATAAACCCAGTGATTATAAATTTAACAATTGACATTTAACAATGAGTAATTTTAGTGTGACTTATGTGTTCCTTGTAGCAGTTTATCACCATTATGACCATCAGCTAGGGTAGGCTACTTATAACATATGTATGTATAGTTAGAAAAGAACAGAGTTTGGGGAAATATTTTATCTATTTTATCTTAGGTATAGTTATATTATCTTAAATGCTGCACTATAGGCACTTACTACAAATCAAATACTATATATATTTATATTATTTTAATGCGCTAGGGTCCATAGAGTCTAAGGAGTGCACTATTTCTCCAATAACTCCCCATCAGTGTCAGAAACCCCCCCCCTCTTGGATTTATGTAGCACTCATAGCAGAAGAACTACTGCACTGTGTCTTGAGGGTGCTTTGGCAGAACACTAACACAGCGATCGCATTCACAAAGTGATTCACTGGTTCTCTTGAATGAATATTTTGCATTTGCTTTGAAGCGCACATCTCTGACTTCAGTTAAATATTATAACGAAAGAACATTGTTATGTTTTTGCACCTATTTGGACAGGAAAAATCACCTGTTTATCATTTTTATTGGCATGTGCAGTTCGATAATGTCACATAAATATGTGAACAGCTCCGCCTCCAGTTAGTAGGCATTAGTGGAAACACCTGTGCAGAGGTTCAGAGCCTTAAATAAAGGCAGTGCTCAGTTCCTCGGGAGAAAACAGTCCCTTACAGGAGCCATAGTGAAATGCATAAAATCCTCAAACCTGAACAATTCATTCACGGTGACCCCAATACCAGACTTTTAATGACCATACATGTACTAAAATATTTGGGTTATGTTCAAGGACAGGTGGCATTAGTCTCTTTGCAGCAGTTAATTGTAATGTTCATGGAAAATATTGTGGTGATTTAACGGTACATCTTGCATTTAGGCAGGAAAACATTTAAATCATGGTTCAACTTCTTCACTGTTTTTATGCCAAGACTTCCTAAAATTCTACATTACCTTTTAAAATGCTCTAAATGCAGCTCAAATGAAAGTGCTTAATGATTTTAAATTAGACTTCTCCCTATTTAGCTTTTGTTTTTTTTTATAGCAGCCAATATGTTTCCACTTTACAACTTATATATTTAATTTAATGTCTTGGTTCTGCAAAATCAACTGTGAACTCACAATAAACATGTTTATTTGTATACCTTGTTGGTCAAAATAGCAAAACTGCAAAGGGGCTACATGTATTTATTTCATCTTTCAGGGACCATGTACAATAATAAACATAATGTAGTTATTTGAAGGATTGTATGGGTGTTGAAACTTTCACACTTCAACAGAACATTATAACTCCCTGTTGCTCGCACACTCAAGAAATATTGGCACAATATATGCCAGAAATTAGGCTGCACATTCATGAAATCAGTAGGTAAAAATATTAGATTTGAATGAAGTGAGATAAGTGGCAAAACCAGTCATTTGTGATGGTGAAAATAATTACCTGACAGTGTTGATCAGTAACTATAAAGACTCACTGCAGTTCTTTTAATGACTAAGCCAGATCACATGACCTATTAGAAAAATGTGTCTGTCATGAGCGGCATCATGACAATAAAAATACTGTGAACTGATGATGAAGCCAGAGAGTATTGTTGATTTTCCCCGCAGCTTTTATAGGCTGTGTGTAGCTGTCAGAGAGGCCTGAGTGGAATAATGAGTGGCCTTAAACTCTGAAGGTAGCTGATTCAAGAAACTGGCCATGTTTAGGATATTGCCTTGATTGAAACCAGATGGTGCAGAGAAAATACACACTTTTCATTTTTCATTACACTCTCATTTGGTAAAAGGGCTTTACACATAATGCCCCTCTCTTTACAAGACTTAGTGTTAACAGAAAACCAATTTCAAACTACCTTCAATGAACTTCTCAATAGAATCAATATTGCGGCCAGGACTGCAGTTCTAATCTCCGCTTTAGTCAACATAGTTAGATATAAGTCCTGATGAAAAATGTCCAATAATGCAGGTCAAAGTTCATTCTGATCTTTTACTGAATCAAAACCCTGGACATTCAGAATGGCTCAACCAATGGAACTTGCCTTGAATGAAAGCCCCAAACCATCTCTGCACTCTGCAGCCACAGCTCCCCAGGGCCAGGAAGATGGTTTGGCAGGATCACAAGGAACAGGTCAACATGATGAACCGGGAAAGGCAAGGCAGAAGGAAGAGTCAAAGAAACCCGGAGAAGTCTTTGAATCCAGTGGAATTCCTCTCCTCCTCCGCGGCTCCTCTGGGAGGCGTCAGGAGCCTGTGGAGAGAGCGAGGTAAGACGGGGCCTGTCAGGAACAAAGCTCCAAATTCACATGATATGTTTAGCTAAAAGGGTGAAAGAGAAATGAATCAAAGCTTGGCGGGATCAAAGAAACGCAACAATAAAGTCAAGGCGGTTGCCATGGGACCAGCAGGAGATGCATATCATTTATAAGTTGTTCTTGGGCTCTGTCAGATGTGCAGGGAATTGATTGTTATTGTTTGGAGGATGAACTGCTGCTGGAGGGGGTTAAGAGCAAGGGTCATCATCGCACAGTGAGAGGAATATATCTGCTCACTTGTTTTAAACAGCAGCTGCCTGTGATCTGAGTCAGAGGCCACTGCAGAAGCACCTTCAGCTCGCGATAACAGACAACATGACAGACACAAAGATAACTTTGTCAACCCCATAAATATCTTATCGGCACAAACCATTGATAGGCTAAACATTTGTTTTGCATCTTACACTGTCATAGGTTATGATCGTTGTTACTGTTTGAATGTGAAATCAAATAGACTTAAGCTGTTAACTGGAGACTTTCATTTTCATTCATGTGGTGTAATTTTCAAAAGAGGACTGCTGAAGCACGACTGGAGGAGGGACAATGCATTTTTCTGGTTTATATTTTGTAGAAGTTGAAGAAAATATACACATATTATTTTTTTTGTTTCAAAATAGTCCTCCAATTGTTTAATATCTGCTGCCACCTGCAATGACTGACTGAAACTTCAACTTTTTAGTGGGAAATTACATTCCCACTAGTATTAATGGGAATTACATATAAAATTATTCTTAACACATTTAGTTGATAAAGCTTTCAAACCAAATAAAAAGGTTAAATGTGGGATCCTGTTATTTTAGTAAATTAAAACTTAACAGGATTATTCTGTTTTACATAAACCTGGAATATAATATTTTTTAGTTCTTCTCTTAAAATGATTGTGACATTTATTCTTAGTAGATAAAATGCAATTGGGACTCAGCATGTATTCATTGCATCTTGTCAAAGCTGATTACTGATGAGTATGAATAGGAATAAAAAGAGTAATATGTGATTAGAAAAAAAAATGCTTCCAAGTTTATGGGAAACAGTGTATTTAAGTTTCAAAGTTTGCCGCAAAGGATAAAATCAGTGATATCAAAAACTTTTACTACACTGTCGAGACTTGAGACATATTAAAGAACATGTGAAACTAATGATTCTTCTGTTCTGAAATAATCTACTTATGGTTACATTTTTTTGTTTTTATTGTTTTTAATTCCATATGCATGTGCAACTCTCGGCAAACCAGCCAATTTGATTGACACGACAGCGAGAGTGTCATTAAATTTTTTGGCATATGCAGGTGCCTGTTAGTATGTGCACACGAGTGTAGTTCATGTATGTGTGTGCTGGTGCAGAGATGAGACCCAGTCTGTCTGCTGCTCTCTCAGACTGCACCCATGAGACATCCCAAAATAACAACAAAGAGCCCTCAGTGGGTCGGATGAAAG
Source organism: Apogon talboti (assembly GCA_037367365.1). Classification (NCBI taxonomy): domain Eukaryota; kingdom Metazoa; phylum Chordata; class Actinopteri; order Kurtiformes; family Apogonidae; genus Apogon; species Apogon talboti. Next base: position 17,480,696 of record JAPQRQ010000015.1, on the reverse strand, counting down.
CCCTGTCACCAACCATTTCAGCACAGAGAGTCTCCTCCCCTACTGTATCTCTGAGTGACACCTCACACATTACACAGAGACAGGACGGGGAGACAGTCTCTCATATCTGACCACAACAAATAATTCCATATGTTAATGAGACTGTTGTAAGCTTTTAAGAAGGCCAAATAGGTTCTGATTCGGAGCTGAACGGTAGCATGTTTTCTATCTCGCCACTCATGTTCGCTGATACAAGAAAAAAATCTGGGGCATGTATTCATAACATTTAGTCCATTTTGGTTTTCACTGTCACGCAAATCAAAAACACTGTAAATCCTACCAAAGAGGAAAGCAGACTTCAGTGTAAAATCTCAGCTAAATGCTAAACTATAATATACAGATTTGCTGCCACACAAAAAAAATAAAGCCCCTTCTTTAAATAAAGTCCCCACTTGCAGTTAAATCCGCAGTAAAAATCCCTCCATGTTCTATTACTGATGTCAGGCCAAAAAAACTACAAAAAGCAGAGAAGGACTCCATTGTTATTTCTAACTGGTAGAAGCCCTGAGGTTATTTTTCCTCTGCCTTGAAACAAATCAATGAAGCACAACTCACTTTGAACAATTGCACATTTGCTGAAATCAGATGTGGGTTGAGGAGCCAGCCATCATCACGCTTATTCTGTTTGTTGACAGAGGAGGACTTTGATAAACAAGCCTGTTCTTTGAAACAGGTGCCCAACCATGAGTTCAGTTTTGAGAGGCAATTCAGAAACGGACTGATTAGAGAGTGTTTGTTATTCTGCATGCAACCATTTGGATTCTGTGTATCCTTCCCGAAGTCATAGGGAGGCTTTTGGTATAAACATTGATATTATTTATTTTTCAACTAAGATAACATAAAAGTTTGACGTGAATATCTGCAAAATCTCAAGCAGTCAAATTGTCTATCCTCTCCTGTCACTTTGATAGAAACAAACACTGCTTGATAAAATCAGCCTCTCGATGGTGGGTTTCTTTAGCCTACGTTGCCACCATGTGGTTACACAAGAGCTTTGCATGAAATCTTACAGAGAACAAGCTGACATCACACTGCGGTCAGCATGCTTAAAATCCTCTTAAGGATTCATTAATATTTAACAGGCTATGATTAAAACATTCCTGTTAAATGTCTTTTCCGCTGTCTCAGCTGAAAACGAGAAAACTGAAGCCATGGCCTAACCATGATGTGTTTTCACTGGCTGTTCTGCAACAGTAAGTACAACATACAGACATTGGCTGTCCTACAACACCAAACACAATACACAGTCAGCTCAGTTCACAAACTCAGCTTATCCTCACTATCAACATATGGAAGTGTTTTTAAATCGCTATCTACTAGCAGCAAATGGTCTTAAATCAGTCATTTTAATATCAAAGCACTTAACACTAGAATGATGATTACTTGCAGGTGGATATCCATGCTGCTTGTCAAGACTGCATTTGAAGAAAATGACTGAGCTCTTATCCGACACGTACAGTACAGCCAGTGTTCAATAGGCAAGATCACATTACAGAAGATTACTTTGGAGTTTGAGCAATTTTCCTAAATTACACTGGCCTTTGGTCTCTGGTAAACTTGATTGACTTGAATGGTTTTCATTAGAAAGCTTTGCAGAGTCTTTTTACTCTTGATGCTCGTACACAAAAGTTGAGGCATTCAAGGGTGAGCGAGTGCAGCTGGGACATTAGAAGTGAGCGGATATGCAAATCCTTTCATGGAAATGCTTCATCATGTTTTAAGGGAACACAGACCCTGCTATTTCATTTGTGATGCGCATTTGTGTTTCAAAAGTCTGACATTCTCCTACAGCGCAACCATTTGGTGTCACTTAGTTGTCTTTAAAAAGAATGTGATCACTGGTGCAATATGTATGAAGTATTACATTTATTAGATTAGCGGAGACTTTCACTGTGGTGAGAAAATGTTATATGTATTTTGATACACTCAGTGAATGTTCACAATAAACCAAACCTTTTGTGCTTCACGCTAAGAGTCACATCTGAACTTTAGTGCACCCGCCCTCTGTCTTTACTCATTCAAAGAACAAAATCTGAGTCATGGAAATCAGTTAGATGTCACAAAGAGCCTGAGCTGAGACTGACAAGAAAATAACCATAAATAACATGACCACCCTCATTACCCTTCAAGAAAAATACTTAGAGAGGGATCCAAAATGGAGAATAATCCGGATACACTTTCAGTGTCACAAAGAATAAGAGCTATTTATTCTGGCTACAGATATTCCCACATTCACATCAGCTGTTTGGCTGCTTTACCCGCTGCCTCAGAGTTGGAATCCATACAGTATATCTGTAAGGAATTAAAGAGTGGTGTCATGGCACTATCTGTCCAAACTATATGCATAAAGTACCAAACAATCCCTGAGCTGAAACATGTAAACTCTTGTTGTCACAAAAGATTACAACAATTCACATCCACTTGTCACTGGAAATGATTAGTCCATTGAACAATAAAGGAAACTACAGTATGTGTGACCATTTCTGAAGAGATCTAAGGGTTTCTGGTGCCATCTAGAGGAGCTTTAGTAAGATAGCAAGAAAAGAAAGCACTGCAGCAACAACTGTAAAAAATCTAGAGGTTACATTTCCACAGTATCAAATATCACATCAGTGAAGTAATACAGTAACAACAAAATAATCACTGTTGGTCTTTCCAAAAAACAAACCTATGTATTGAGGCCTAGTAGGCAGTTGTTAACCCAGTCTTATGTCCTGTTTTCTCATGTGACTGTCAGTGTTTTACAGTTCCTCTTGTGAAAGGCCTTGACCTTAGCACTACTAGCAGTATTCATTCATTGGTCTAAAGTTCAGGGCAGGTCTTCTTGAATGGAAACTATGTCATCACTGATATTGGTTTATGCATCAGCAGGATTATGCAAAAACTAAAGCACCAACTGGAATGGAACTAGATGGAATGGTGAAGAATGGACCAATTGTTTTTCTCTTTGATGTTGAAGAGTGGTTTATTAATTTATAATTACAAATGAATTAGTAGTAATTACTGTTGAACATGTACATTAAAGCTTTGTTACCATTGTGGAAGTCAGTTAAACCCCTCAGTGGCATCAACAGACAAAAAGGCAGAAAACACAGGTCATAACAGTGTGGATGGTTGGTCTGTGTTCTCTGAGATCTCTTGTGGTCATTACAAAGATAACACTTAACCCTTACTCAAAGAACCCCAGACACAGTCAACATATGTACCATGTGACAGCAGGTCTCCATTCCTAGGCTCTGCCAAGTACACAGTATTTAGCTTCTTCTGGGTGAAAATAGTAACACAGGACACATCAATAATTTACTTGCTACATTTTAACGGCAAGGAGAGCATCAAGGAAGTTCATGGTGCGAACCACATGTGTGTTCCCAAAGCCATGTTTACTCAGTAAGTCTGCGTACTGGCTCTCTGTCCTCTCCATCCCTTCAGTCTGGGCCAACATGTTAAGACCCTGCAGGGCAGAGTGGGCAGTCTGTCCATCCAACATGGTCTCAGCTAGAAGCACTGCACATCCTACAGCCCAACACAAGAGATTGTTCTGGAGATTAGTGTATACAGTGT
>JAPQRQ010000015.1:17425310-17477069 GCA_037367365.1 Apogon talboti | reverse complement strand
ATAACTTTTTTGTCAAATACCTCAAACATATACACAAGATAAACATGCAGTTTGTGTTTGAATGAGATTGAATTAAATTTGGTTTCACAAGATTGTATTACAAGACATCCTTTATCAGATAATCAGCCCTGACCATGGCCCATGGTTTATAATATATATGACAGGATCTTCATATAGAGTTCTTTACAGAGAGCTATGAGTCACACTTTGATGCATAGCATTGCATCCAGGAGGTTGTCTGTGTGTCTGATATCTGCTGTGATGAAACCATGACTCTTCAAAAGCGCGCTGTATTCTGCTGCACTCCTCTGTTTCCCATCGCTCATGCTGAGGGCCTGGAGCAACCCACGACTGGGACCACTTCTGTCTTCATTCAGGAAGATCTCACTGAGCAGGACTCCACAGCCTGGCAGCATGGTGCAAGTGCATTACGAGTGTGCAGATGGTCATTAGAACAAGAGTGGTGGTAACACTACCCCCTCCTTGCATTTTTTTTTTAATTTAGGTGTAAAACCGTGGCTTGGCTTTGACCTTTAAATATTTTTGTAGTGTGTTAATATTTTACAGTTAAAAAAATATATAATAATTTAATCATCTAAAAAGATGACGATCACATTCTGATAGTAGAGCAGTGAAGCCCCATAACAGTCTCCAGGTTTCCACTAAAATCAACCTATAAAAGCCAGTAATTTTATATTAAGTGGTCAAGTTGAACATCATTTACAATATAATACTAAGCCTATATTAATTAATACATTGAAGTTATTTGGGCATTTATTGACAATATTCAAAATATGTAGTGAAGAGTAACTTTTTACCTGGTGTGCATGCATCTGCAATTTTCTTCAGCAACATATGAACTTTCTCATCAGGCCAGTCATGGAGGATTCTTGCCAGTATGTATAGATCTGCCTTGGGTAACTCATCTTTAAAAAAATCTCCTGTACATGAATTAAAGTCAAAGCTATATGTCATTGTCTCAGAACATGTATCACACCATAGACTGCATATAATTAAATTATATTTAAAGCATTTTGTCATCACACATTAGGGGTTAAAACAGACATGTAAACTGACCTGTTACAAATGACACCCTGTTGTCAGCGTGTGATGGATGGAAATGTTCACTCATTTCAACTACCTCTGGCAAGTCAAACACCGTTACAGACATTTCAGGATGGGCGTTGGTTAATTCATAAGCAATAGCACCGGTGCATCCTTAAAAAAAAAAAAAAAAAAAAAATCAATATGAGATGTAAAACATCTTATTATGTAAAAAGAGAATCATAGACTTGTATATCTGGCTCCCAACTACCAAAGTGAATGAATATCTCCAATTAAATGCAAAAAAAACCCCAAAAAACAATTTTTTAAAAATAAAAAATATAGTTTCAGAGACAGTGTTTTGGAGACAGTAAAATGTAAATCTATGGCAATTCATAGCATAGTTTTGTTTTGTTTGTTTCATTCCTAAGGACGAACCAAATTTCTCTTTTGGGTTTTGAGCTGAAAAACTTTGGGAAGTACTGATCTTTATAACTTCCTTACCTCCGAGGTCACAGGCTGTTTTAAACCTGGAAAGGTCAAAGGCCGTTGCTACAGCTTTTCCTGTAACTTTAGCGATGCTGTGCATGGCATTCATGAACCTCAGCTTGACGACTTGATTATTATAGTAGGTATCCTGCAAATGACACAGACACACAGAAACATTAATAACACATTTTCATTCATTTTCAACCCAGATACAAAACAAAACTGAGGTTAAAGTGGAGATGATCACCTGAAATAAATCATTTGCTTTTTTGCCAAAAGCCCGCTCATGCTGGTTGGTTCCCTCACGCACAGCGCTCTCAAGGTGGGAGAAAAGCGGCCACAGCGTTTCATTACAGTGCTGAATGTAGCCATGCAGCGAGAGAGGAGAATCTGACCAAAGATAACGTGTAGCCAGATCTGTGTTCTTGTAAACTGGCCTCTGGGATGCTGCAGTCAAGACAGAAAAATGAAGTGAGAGGTTTAATTAAAGCTAAGTGTGAAATGGTCTCGATTTGCAAAATGATAAAGCGATTATCAAGTTAATCATTAACACATCTGAGCAGCGACTAACATTTGTCTTTGCTCTGTAACAGTCCCAGAGACACACAGGCTCCGAGCAGACCCTCCGTCCCCTTCACTGCAGCTTTGATCTCCTGAGCCACCTGTGCTGCATCCAGCCCTGGCTTTCTCTGCAGCAGGTCAAACACACCCATCTTGGATGCAGTGAACAGCGCCTGGAGAATTGTAGGAAAGGTGATGAATACAGAATCATAGTGAGCCCGAAAGTAAAAGTAAGCTTTAAAACCTATTACATATAAGTACTTTCAGACTAGAGTAGACTGTAGCACAAATAGATACCACTAAAAGCATGTTAGTACAGTGTCCAAAAATATAAATTAACACATTGCAGAGATCAACATGCTTCATTCTAGCCTTCTACATGTTAAAAAAAAAAAAAAAAAAAAAAGCAATCATGTGGGGCTTTGAAAACATAGACAAGCAAGGTCTATCAATAAATACCTTTGATGCCTTGAATCCATCCATCAGTTCAATGATTTGCTGTAAGTCCTCCTTTTTAGGTTCGCTATCCTCATGCTCAGTTACATTGAATTCAATCAAATGCCCTCTGTTGGTCATCGTAGGTAGTGTATGATCGGGGCCCTGTGTCTCTCTTTTGTCTGTATGTTTAGATAAGCTGTTGACCAGTGTCCGGGAACTCTCACCCACTTCACTTTCACTGCCTTTCCTTTTCACCTAAGGAACAGAGGTTGTTTCATATAAATACATAGTGTTAGAAATGTGAGACCGTGCTTACAGAGTGATTAAAACCAACCTTAAGAGCAGGACTGACCGAAGGGCTTTTCTGGTGTGTCTGACTGCCAGAAGGACTGTTAGGTCTGGGGCTGGAAGAAAGACTGTCTATTGTAAACATGGTGGGACTGTGGGTGGACTGAGGGGGCAGTGTGGATGAATGCTGACTTTCTATCAAGGTAGTGTGAGAGCTGTTGTGGTGCTGCTCGACAGAAGCACTTTCTTCAGAGGAGGAGGAAGGACAGCGGTTGTAAATAAGGTCCAACTGTTTGCAAAAGTGATTGAGGGGAAAACCCACAACATTGAGGAAGTCTCCATGGACGAACTCCACCAGCATTCCACCAAGAGCCTGAATGCCATAGCCACCAGCTTTGTCCCTAAGACACAGAGACAAACACAGCCACATGTACGCAGATATCAATAAAAAGTAGTATCTTATGTGTAATGATTCCTTTAAAAAATTATACATAGAGAAGCCATACTTTATTTCTCACAGCAAAGACATCTATGTCAGGTACAAAGGGGAAGACAAACACAGCTCAAAGAAAACTCTTGTATCAAAGTCCAAAAAGCAGTGAGTTCATGAACTTCAAATGTGATAAACTGTTCTCCATTGATCAAATGCATGGTATAAGTCCACCAAAAGAGTTTATACTCACATGGGTTCACCACTATTGATATACTCCCAGAGCATATCTTCTGAGAGATCAGCAAATTTCACCTTTGTTTCTTCATAGAAGTCAATTAATTGGTAATCAATCTCTTCATCTGAGGGGCAGAGAAGATTAGGAATTAAAATTATCCAGTCATTAAAGCATAATATTTGACCAGTAGATTTGCGTTTATATCCATATTATCTATTTAAACATAACAACTATATATTTAAGAAAATGCTACGACAGACCTTTGATGTTTGCTGACTTACTTTCTTTCTCATGACAGAGGACAATAGCTACGCCAGTGAAGACACTGTGCTCTTTACCACTCAGCCTAAAAGACAAAATAAAAGATGACAAAAACAAATTGTGAGTGAGGATCCATCCTTTTCATTTCATCACTACACACAGAGAAACAGTTAAAGATCCTGACCTGGACAGCATTTTGTAAGCATCATCCTTGTCCACTGGTTTCTCCAGTATCAAACCATCTACAGTCTACGGAAACCAAATACACTTTATGAGCTTGACTAGAATAAAAACAAAGGCAAAATACTGTTATGCCTTCTGCCTCTTACCACAATAGTATCTGCCCCGATTACTATGTCTGGAGTCTTCAGGTGTTTCTAAATCAAATTAAGATACAATATGTGAGTCAGTGTCATTCTACAGGAAAACTTTTGTGTTCACTGAAATATGAAAATGCTCAACTCACAAAAGGCATCCGCCGGGCCACCTCCAGCGCCTTCTGTTTGGCTGTCTCAACCGCATACTCCTGAGGTGCTTTGAAGAGTCTCTTGTCGAGGGTTTCTTTGAACCATGATGGCACCACCTCAAAGCGTAAGCCCTGTGATATAAGGAGGGCACAAAGCAACACATATTTATTTACAGTACACTGGCATTACACTCTCAATCACCAAATCATTCTTCAGTCATTGCAGGTTTTTGTTTTTACCCTACTTATCTAGTGTTACCTCATTTGTTCAGGACTGAACGATCAGCTCCCCAGGCTTAGATGCAGATTCAAGACATATCTTTTACAATGCTCAGTAAAAAAAACACATTTATCATTACTTTTCTGATACATGAGTACATCCAATACCAAAAAATAATAATATACCAAACTCCAAGCTTGATAACTCTGCTAAGTTCAAAATAACCTAAAAGCAGGGTCATGCACAGAAAACACCACTCAACTCCATATTTAATCAGAGCAAACAATTTGTGATTATGCCTGTATGTCAACCACGGAACACATACCGCATTGCGAAGAATCTCCAGTCTTCTAGGAGAAGCACTTGCAAGCACAACCAGTTTACCAGAAAGCTTGGAAATAACAGGGTTCAGCACCATGGTGGCCTCGTTCTTCAACTACCCTGAAAGTCATTCACAATCATTCTTTAACAATGAAAAACAGCTCCCATTAAAACCTATCCAATAACAATTTAGATGATTAGAGCTGCTCAGTTTGTACTTTGGGGTTAGGTCCATATTATGACCATAGATTTCAGATGTAGGATTAAATTCATTACTTGGTTATTCAATAAACATAACTTTTAATTATCTATTCATATTAGATTACTGAAAAATAATCCTTAGCTGCAGATCTGCATGATCCTCATATCATCATGGGATACAATAATGCACTCAAACAGTAGCTGTAATACACAGAATACAAATTGCATTAAGTGTTTCTTAACCTCCTCGGACCCAGGAGCCCCACAGGTTTTTGAGTTTTGGCTTTTTTTTTTATTAAATAATTGCTATATTGGAAACATCATGATGCAACAGTTTTTTCAAATGCATTCTTACATTTTTTATGGAATGTCATTTGCGGTGGACAGTTGTTTGTTTCTTTTCTTTTTTTTTTGTATAAAGCTGTGAATTTCTTGTCCTCATACGTGGACAGTGGGTCCTAGAAGGTTAATGCAAAAAGCAGCTAACTCAAAGGACGGGGCTTCAGTGCCTGTTTTAATCACAGTGAATCACCTAATGTTTAGCATGTGTTTTTTACATCGACATAAAGATGCATAGTTAGTTATAATGCTATAGTTTTATAACTAGGTTTTGGTATTAGGTGTTTTACCAGTTGTTCAAACGGACTAAGAGGGTTAGCGGGTTAACAGAATTAAAAACTTTGCAGTTTAGGAGTTCGTTTGTATAGTTGTCCACGATTAGGAATACGTACTTGGTTATTTTTTTCTTAAAACGACTGCCTCAATGTTACTCTCTTTAACATTAGTAGTAGACAGTGCACACTTCTCACTTACCTGCATGGCCCGGAAGAGTGATCAGTTGAACCAGGCAAGGGCTACGACAGCTAGCGTCACTACGCATACGTGATGACGACATGCCGCGTATGGAGGAGGATCCACCAATCAGAAGAGGAGTGGGCTAAAGACACGTCTTACATGCGTTATCGTCATAATAATAATAATAATAATAATAATAATAATAATAGCAGTATAAAATGATAAAATCTGTTTAGATAGATTCTATTTATATAATGAATATTTCATCATTTTGAATACTATACTGCTGATTGAAATATGCACATCCAGATATACAAAAAGACTTTATTAAGTATAACAATTAACCAAAAGCATACAGTAAAATTATTTTGCAATATAAATCATGATTTACAAGTCTTTACATCTGTCTTTACAGTCTCTTCACACCTTCTTTCACATCATTTTTCACTCTGTCATTTCATTTGCTAAACTGTGAGCTGTGGTGGGATGTGGCATCAAAGCCACCTTGCTGTGTTGTCTTTCCTGACCTTCGAAGGCACAGCGTGTTGAGTACAGACTCTCTCTATGCTCCAGCTTTGAGTCTGCACTGCTCAGGCTGCGCAGATTTATTATCTCTCTCAGTTTTTGTCTGAAATCCTTGGAAGCAAAGTAGTAAATGAACGGATCAAGGCAACTGTTCAGACAGCTGAAACAGAGAGACAGTTTGTAGGCCATGTAGAGAGACTGACCAAAGTAGAGTCTCAGCACTGAGTGAGCTAAGAGAAGGATGTTGTTGGGTGCAAAGCAGAGGGTGAAGACCAGGAGAACAATGAAGGCCAGACGTATTGCTCTGCGTTTCTGAGCTGTCTTGGAATCCCTGGCCAGTTTTTTTATGACTCTCACATAGCAGAATGTTGTGACACAGAAAGGGAATAAGAAGAGGAAAAACACATTGCTAAAGAGGAAGGCTGCCCAGGCTGTTTGAGATGGAAGCATAGTCTTCTTCAGCACATCAAAGCATGTGGTAATACCAAGTTCAGGAACGTGAAAGGTTAGATCTGTGGTCATCATTGGGTGCAGCACACTCAGGACCAAACCCCACATGAGGAGGCAGCTGATAACAGCGATGGACTTCCTCTCTCTGGTTTGTCTGAACAGCATGGGCTGGACAATGCCCAGATATCGGTCAATACCAATGGCCATCATGGTCAGGATGGAGCAGTACATATTGGTGTAGAAGACGAGGGTCAGGAAACTGGAAATGGACACATGGAAGAATGGCTTTTTACTTAATTATTGTAGAATAAAAAAATGAAGCAGCTCTGAAGATAATGTTTAGCCAGACAAACACGTCAGGATAAAATGAAATCAGTAGGGATCTCTGGGGATTTCTATTGAGAACACCATGTACCAAATCTTAAACAGCTCCCTACAATCATAAAAAATACCTGCATGTTCTAGGTCCCAGGGTCCAGTTGTATCCTTGGAGCTGGTAGGCAATCTGGAAGGGCAGTGCCGTGCCGAGGGCCAAGTCGGTGAGGGTGAGATTGATCATGAAGATGATGGAGGGTGATTTTGGAGATGTACGGAACAGGAGAAGCCACATAGAAAGGCCATTTCCAATCAGGTTAATGGCAGTGACAACCATGTAGATGACAGAGATGATGATACTTGTATTTACATTCTTAAACAGGGACAGGGTGGCGTCGTCTAGGCCGGTCACATTGTTGCTAGAATTCAACATATCTGGACGGGAGCTGCCTCTCATCACCTGTGTGCAGGTTGAAAATATTTATCAGTGAAACTAGTAATAAAGTAGTCATAACATTAGACAAAAATAAAGCAGAATGTGTGTGGACACGTCTTGTAATATTTGTGAATAAGCATGAAAAAAAATCACAAACACTAATCAAAAAGCACCCAAAAACTGTCAGGCAGGAAACTCTAATCATTGCATGAAATGTTTTTGCTTTCGCTCATGCAAAAGTGATTGATCTAGAGGTGTGAAAAAGATACTGTAATGTGCATTTCAGGCTTCATTGCTCATGTTGCGTTTGCCAGGAGCACATGTCAGGGGTGGAGTTTTTCACACTACAACTGTGGTGAACAGTGCCAACTGACATTCTAAAAAAACTGCTGTAAATTAGCTCTTTGACAAGACTAACCAGTAATTATCAATGATAATATTACACAAGTATTAATTGGTAAGCGTGAGGCAAGACATAATCGAATATTATATTTTAACATTTTAGGTAAAATAAGACATACAAACACTTTCTCTAACATGTGGTGAACATGGTACATGAGGGGTTTTAACCACAAACCCAACAGAGAGGAAATTACACGCACTGCTGAGCCCAACAAAGTTTCACCCAGAGTTTTGAAATGGAAAGTACATAGTATTACATCAGTATTCAGGATCGTGACAATTACAAAAAAAACAAGTATAGCTGACAAATTGAGATTTTTGTGCTATGATATGAATTTTTTTAATACAATTTTAAAAAGCGGTACGTGATTATTATATGCCATTGTTATCTCTGTAAGTATGTTATGTGCAATTCAAATTATACTAATGTACTTTAGAAAGTGCTTTTTTGTGCTTAATTTTTAAAATATTAGTGAGGCCAGTTTCTTTGCTTTCATACATATATATCTAACAAATAAAACTAAATAAAAGGACAAATATAAAAAATAAAATTGAATCTGAAACAGTGAAACTGATGTAAGGTCTGTGTTTCTGCATCTTGCTGATCATTAGAGAATAATGAATAATAGTAATTTTGTTCACTTACGAATATGAACACGGAGGCGGTCAAGACTGAAGACAGGTAAACATGTGTATCAGTTGCCTGTGGCAGTATTGTTGTATCAGTAGTGAGGCTGTTGAGGAAATGGGCTTTGAAGATCTTACTTAGATCTTGCCCCAGAAAGAAAGGAAATGACAATGACATGTGACAGTGTTCATCCAATGTTTGTGCAGTGGAAACTAGCCATGGGGTTCACTCCTGAGATGACTCCAAGACTTACACATACATGCTTCAGAGTTTCTGCTTATCAATAGTATAGAGAAAGCACATGGGTATTGTCTAGATAATGTTGTTCTCCTCCACCATGTAGTTTAGGAATTTTTTTTTGTTTTTTACAGTTTGTAACATTGAAACTGTACCTTTCTCCAAACAGAGCTTGTACAAAAAACTTTAATAGGAAAGTGATTTGGTGTGACTCTGAAATAGAAAGGATGAGGAAAGTATGATACATCAAAGGTAACTACTTCCACTTTTGCTGATTTTCACTTATGTTCCTGTAGACATGGACCCTGACATGAAGCAGTGTCAGGACCTCATAGGAGAGAGCTGTTTAATATATCAACATGTAAGCCTTATACAGTCCACATGTATAGGCATAAGGGGTGTTTTTAAGTGACGTGACCAAACCAGATTTCAACTCACAAGATTCACAAGATTTGTCTGTGTGTGGTGGCTTCCTGTTGATTGTGACATTTCTGCTTTATCTGTGTGATGGTGCTAAACATCTTCTGCTTGTGAGACTATTCTGATTTGTTGGAAAAAAATCTGAAATCTAAAATTCTGTTATTACCCACAGGCTCACCTACAATTAGATAACAGATCTCAAAACTGATCTACATAATTGCCTGTGCTTGAGTAATAAGAAGCCTTCACTATTACTCATATGAAGGATATCGCGTCTACACCCTATAGACCTATACACAATTGCTTTCATATATTTGTAACTGTAATTGACTCATATCTTGTCATGAGCTGCCCCACCCCAGCAAGTGTCACAGAAGGACTAAAAATCTGATTTCTTATAAGATCAGAAGTGCTTTACTTCTTTACAATATACAGAACCAAACCAAAATGATACAAGAGGAATGATTGACAAATGTTAGGTCATGTGCAAAAATAATATAAAGCTTGTTAAACAGACTATGTTTGTATATTAATACAACTTTCTTATTATGTTTATTTGACAGAATGATTAGAAAACTATGCAAATGACATAGAAAATTAAGTGTTTTCATTTATACGCATCAGACTTTGCATGATCTCATTTCTGTCCCCAGAAATTCTTCATAAAAATGTTAACAATGTGTTCTTCCTGGCCTGTGGGTGTTATGCTGTATATAATACATAACCAGCTTTTCACACAAAAAAATCTTCTTTGTACAACACCTTAAAATTTGATTATAGATCATATGTCACAAGACACACAATTAGGAAGAAGCAGTAAAGCATGTAATTACATTATTATCCCTTTAAACAAAAATAACTTTTTCTCATTTGCTCCTTCGAACACACAAAAATACACAAGGTTTTTCTCTTTTAGTTGATTCTAAGTCCTATTTACAGAACATTATACTTCTCTATGATAAACGCTAGGCTTTTCAGAAACTTCATCGGACTAAGACAGCCTAGGAACAAGGTTGGTTGTAAAGTAAAGGATTATTGATTTACACCAGCGCACTACTGATGTCACCACTAGCAAGCTGGTATGAACAGGTGCACAGTTCTACAACATGTCAAAAAGCAATTATATGGAGCTGCCTACTAAGAATTCAGGAACAAAATCCTGGCATGAAAGACTCAACTTCAGTGAAGTGCATGAAATATAGTATAAATCTGTGACAAACAGAGATAACTAATTGTTTGTGCTGTCATTGCATGAGTTGTCCCTGTTGTCAGTATACTATAAATTTTATTTCAAAGTTTCAACCTAGCTTAATAGTTTGAATGATAAACAGTAACACAAATATGTATGTGATAAATATGTTCATGCTGTAGCAAAATAAAAACATTGTGCAACATTCCAGGCTCTGAATTGTATCACTCCTAAAAGTGACAAAACCATTAAAAAATTATGCTTTTGAAGTTCCCTCTTCTCTGCTGGGATTTATTACTTTAAAAAAAAGCAATAAGTCAAATAGGTCAACAGAACAAAAGAAACGGAAAACCACATTTTCTACAAACACCCAAACTGCTCACTGCTCATCTTTGCTCTTCTCCAGCCCTGTTGCCATAGAGACAACCTCATAACAGTGCTCTGTTCCGGGTTCAGGCGAGTGGCCCACAGGGATGCAGTCGTAGCCTTTGCCTGCTGAGCTCATGCGCTTACGGTTTCGTGCTCCTGGCTGGTACAGCTGCATCGCTGGACGGTCCTGTAGGGAGAGAAGAGAGCACGGACATGGGAGAGAAAAGTAGTACACGCTTTGAATATACAGTACATGAGCAGTGGGCGAGCAGGTAGAGAAACACCATTTCCTGACATCAAAGGTGGTTAATTCGCCACACCCAGCTCTCTATCGTGGTGCAAAGCCTGTCCCAGGAAACCACAAAACCCCGCCCCTTTCCTGATGAACTGGAAATAACGTTGCATGTTATGAATACGGCATCTGCTGATGATGAGGTTTAATAATACAGTTAGTGGTAGGTCATGAAAGATCAAGCAGCATCTCCCCCTCCCGTCTCATGCTCACCTTCTCGCTCACCTTGTTTCGGAGGCGTTCCTTCCTACTACCCAGGTCTTCCCTGTCCTCTTTTCCCACTTTGTCTCCACTGTCAGGGCAGTAGGAATAGCCATGATGGTGCCCCTCTTTCTTGGCCCGGTCTTGGCAGTAGCCTTTCCCCCACTTTGTCTCATCTTTGCGGCGCATAAATTTGTCAAACTCATAATGGTGTCGTTGGCGTTTCCTCTCTTCATCTTTCCCACGATGATCCTTCTCTCTCTGTCTTCGGCCATGCTGCTCTCTCTGCTCTTTGTCACTCTCTGGCTGCCCTCTAGTGGCCACAATGGAGAGTGCAAGGGATCTCAATAATGATATTTCAAAAACACTTCTTTTATTCTGATAATTGTTGGTATGGTTTTACTGTTGAGAAAATGTTGTACATATAACAGATAACATATTCTTGACCTATAGGATATTAATAGTTAACACAATACACTGAAGAAATGTATTATCCTTACTTTTCCCTCAGGTCCTTTGACTTCATTTGCCCACCACCTTTCTCCCATTTGCATCTTTCTGTCTCCCCTATGTCACCTTTATCCTTGATTCGATCTGAATCCACATCATCGTCTCTGTCACTCTTCTTCAGGAGCTGTTTATAATAAAAGAAACAACATGTTTCATATCTGCAGACGACATAGTCCGGCAAAGATAATAAAATGACATGTAGTGATTAAAGGTTACCTTAATCTTAATCTCTTTATCAGACAATTTCTTCTGCTTCTCTGCCTCCTTTCGTTTACGTCTTTCCTCCTCTCGTCGCTTTCTCTTCTCCTCCTCCCTTTGTCGTTTCTTCTCAAGTTCTCTTCTTCTTCTCTCCTCTCTCTTCTCCTCTCTTATTCTCTATAGGGAAGGATAAGAACCGTTACCAAAGGTTTACACATTTTTTTCTCAATTTTTCTTTTGACCATATTAATCTATCTTACCTGTTTTTCAATTTTCTTATTTTTGATGTACTCCAACAGTGGTGTTGTCCGTTTGGCTGTAACAAAACACAGGTAAATAGGAGTTCACTTATGAAGATCATTTTTTCGGCAAATAGAATGCAACATAGGTAAATAATCTCTAAGATATATGTTGCTTTACCTATGAGCTCTCTGGTCTTGGCCTCTATTTCTCCGAGCAGAGTCTCAGGGTTGGCCATAGACTTCTCCTCATCACAGGAGTAATTCTCCAAGAACCGCTTATACTCTGGGTCTGAAATACATAGTAGGTAAGAAAAATGTAAATGAAATCAACAGTCTCATATCTTAAAGTTCAATATGGCTATTGTGGCAGTCTAATAATGTTTAAAATATAATTACAGGCTTATTAGAATGTCTGCAATGTATTGGACTTTCAGTACCTTCTTCAATGCTTCCAGCTTTGGCATCTTTCTTTTTTAGTTTCTTCTTAGAGATTTTCTGGAAGGGGGCAAACTCTACCACTGCAGGATATTCCTGGCCTGAGTAAATATTGAAACAAAAGGCAGCTCATCAGTTAACAGACAAGCTTTCAAATGGTAACAATGGCAACAAAAGCTGTAATGCCACCTCAGTCCATAAAATTCAGTTTGCAGCCGTAAAACAAACATGCAGTGTTTGCATTTAATCTCAGATAATTGGATACAGTTTATGTTCACCTTTGTGGCACCACAGTGGGAAGAAAATCACAGTGAACAAACAGAATCAAGAAATACCTTTGTTGTCAATAAAGACATAGCCATCAAATCTGTCCCTAAACAGCAGGATATCTTCAGGGTTCTTAAAGTTAATGTAGGCTCTGGAGAACAGGTGGGGATAAAGACTGTGGAAAGAGAAAACACAGATGGCGAATACATTATTTTAATAAAAAGGACGTCTCCATAAAGTAACATATAGTTGTTGTTATGTTTACCTTTGATCAGCTGTAAAGAACTCAAAATAGTCATAGGATGGAAGTGGACTGAGCTGTTCTTCAAGTTGGTCCTTTGACAAATTAGGTGGAAGCCTTCGAATCACAACCTGTAATTACATTTATTTTCATTGGTTATTCCTTAGAATTTGTCTTGCACACACCAGCTGTTGTGTAACATAACGTAGCTTCACATTATTATGGGTTAGGCCCCAAGTGAAATTAAAAATGAGGAAATTAGCATCACAAGAGAAACAAATTTAGCAGACTGCTAATATGTGGCAGAATTTTCATTAGACGTCACAGTGATACAGAGGGGGATGCGTTGGCAGACTGATACACTGCTTGCAAATAATTAAGACATTGCTCCAAATTTGCAGACCTAACCCAATGGAAAATTCTGGAATGTGATCAAGAGGAATATGGCTGGTCACAAGCCATCAAGCAAAGCTGCTTGTATGTTTGTATCTGGAGTAGCGTAAAGCAGCCAACGATGATGTGAACAAGTGGTGGAGGTCATGCTAAGATGCAAAGTCAGTTCATCCTCAGTTAAAACATGAGTATTAGGCTGTCTATGTTCTTTGTCTTATTTGAGATAAAAAAAACAACTGCATTTTGACTAGATATTTTTAATGTTCTATGTCATTTGTCTTTATACCTTTTTGTTCTTTATACTAATTTGAACAGTTTTTCTTATTATATGCTTTCTTACTTTTACTCTGTATTTTTTTGTCTATAGTATATGAGTGCTGAGTATTAACCAGAGGTAAATTACTTGTTTGTGTGCAGAAACTTGACCAATAAAGCAGATTCAGATGGAATTTAGAGGAATTGTTGTCGATACTTTGTGGAAAAAATGTGTTTTACTCACACCACACATAGGTATAAATAGCAAAACCATAAGTCTCCTAATATTTTGAGTTGTATGTATCCTATTGCACTGAAACTGTGGTAAGTTGGCACAGAATTGTTAGGTTTTACAAGGCTGTAAAGATGCAGTTGAGGAGTGGCTTCAATACTGGACGTTTTGGTTATAATCTGAGTTTTATACAACTACTGCAAGTATTAATTATTTCAAACATGCAAACTGACAAATAAGCACGTTACAATACATGTTATACTTTGGGCTCTGTATGCTGTGGGTAGACATCCACCAAAGATAGAAAACAAATTAAAATCATCACGAGTTGCAAACATCATGACACCTTCACAGCCCTCCAACCTTTTGCTGAAATTACTATTATGGGAGATAGAAACGTCGTTTGAACGTGTGTATCAACTACAGATACCTTAACGCAAATATATTGAGTGGATTTAGACAATCTTTCGCAGCAGCCAGTCCTTTATGTACTGGCTCCAATCTGTCCAAATGACATCTGGGGGTAAATGTGTAATGCATGATGAAATGCTGTAGGTGAAGTTTACAGGTTGGAGAAGATGTTTGGATGATGTCGAGGCCAGTGTTTCCTCCGTTTGTCGCTGTCCGCAGTGCTGAAACGATCCCACCTCCCCCATGTCTGCTGTCTACACAGCGTAAACAATGCGCCACTTCGCAAACGCTTGGATACCTACCTTTGTAAAAACCTCTTTTTTCTCTTCTTTCTGCTTGATGTTGCCGGATGTGTTTTCCTGCTCTCTCGGAATGTCTCTGAATTGTATCTCGACGACGCTTTTGTCCTTGCCCACGGTCATTTGGTCCTTTTCAGACCTCATTTCTATCCATCTCCGTCCCGTTCGTGTTAAGTCAACGTGTGCTCGCGAGAATACGGTAATATCGCGAGGACGGGCAGCTACACCGGGTCTTAACTTTATCCGCGTAATCATATGATTGAAAAATTGAAATTGAAAATAAATTACGTTGTTTTTGTTTTGGAGAAATCCTGTAGCTTATAAATAATCATCTCAGGTAAATTAAATCACTTGCATGTGTAAAACTGTTAAAAAATCATTAACCCATAAAGACCCAGAACATTTGTTTAGTGGTTTCATTCTACATTTAACCCTAACCAAGTGATTTATCACCATTTCTTACAATATCATTTCGCTTTTGTTAGTGAAAATCACATATTTACCTACATTTATTTTACTGACCGTGTAGGCGTTAATAAAAGCTCACAGTAAATTTAAAGGTTATTATATCAAAACTGAGTACATTTAAAGAAATATGAGTTTTTCAGCAAAATATATCATTAATCCTTCATAAAAACAAGCGCCTACAACCACTGTTATTTGTCAAACTACATGGGTTATATTGGTGAACCACTGATGCAGGAGACGTTAGTGTTTCCATGTTCACTGACCATGGATGCATCCAGAAAAGATATCACACGCTGCTGAAAAGCGGACAAACTGCATTTTACCTGAATTATTTCACTGTATTTACAGGGTAAATGGTTAAAAAAAAGTCATTAAACATTTTATTTCAGTAGATGCATTACAGTCTTTGAGGGTTAAAAAAATAAACACACAAATCAGCTAATGATCAGTTTAATTATTTTCAAACCAATGGCAAGATTTATCTCAACTTTACCGATTCACAAAATCATCATCGTATAAAAGCAGCATAAAAGACACACCAGAGTATAAAAACAAAACGGACTGATCCTCAGTGTTGCGGGTTAATTTGTGTCCAGATCCTCTTTGTATCTGCAGACTGGATTCATTTGAGTATCCCCTCAGTGTCACTGTGCAGATCCGGAGTCGAGTTGCGGGGCTTCATGTCGTGTTGATCTGCCCAGGATGAGCTGCTGGGGGAGCCACGGGATTCAGAGTGGGAGGACTGGCTCGCGGACCGACCGTGGACGTCTCTGCAGGGAACTGTGGACCAGACACAAAATGGTCCAAATACTACATACAGTAACCGTTTTTCGACCCCCTCAAGCCGCATTGCGATCGCACTTGCATTATTTCTATATTTCAGCATCAACTCACCACTGAGGAAAGTTCTTCTGCCGCTGCTGTTCTCCACACTCAGCCGAGGTGAGGGTCTCTCTGGCGTCGACACGGAGCTCTTCAGACTGGGCACAAAAGTGGAGCACGTATCCAGGTCTCGACACACCTTGTCTTGGGTGTAAATCCCAGCTGACTTAGACGGAGTACAGCCCATTTCTCTCCATTTGACACAGGCATCGGAGTTACAGGGACAAATAAGTGCACGTGGTCAGTGGTTCTAAGATAAAGGATGGAGAGGAGCTGGATGTTTTCATCTGAGGAACACACACCTCACTCCTCCCCTATACCGGATTGACATTTGAGTGGATGTTATGAACCTGTCTCCTGTTACAAATGCTGTACATCCCGAGTTCTGTACACAGCATTGTGGGTGTAACGTTAAGAAACACATCCCTGTGTTTCTATAGATATTAAACTACAAAATAAAAAAAAAAAACATGTGCCAACTCCTCACAGGTTGGGCATTGTATTTAGTAAAATCCTATTATTGTCTAACAATAACACAGCAACATTAGACTGTAAAGTCTAAAGTCTGTCTTGTGTATACCTCGAGGTTACATATATTTTTAAGCCATCGTGTGGATACCTACCATTCCTAAAATGAAGAAAACATGGTTGCCACAACATGTTGGTTTTACAAATCACCCAATTCAACACAAAACACAAGCTAAAATCTTTAAAGATAAATGTGTTATTTATTATAAGAATTACCAAGATCAATTTTCAACAAAACTGCTTGTACTTAGCTGGCTCTTTATTCAAGGTGAAAATCCACAGGGAAAGCAACACAAACGGTTCTGCCACAGGCAGTAATAAGTGACTATGGTCTTTTCGTTGATGTGAGGCGTACGGCTGTTGGCTCTGTTCACTCGACTGTCAGAGGGCCACATCTTCCGTGAGTCTTCAGGCTCAACCCAGTGTCCAAGTACTCAACCCATTAACCAAGGCACATGTTAATTCCTCCTTTAAAGTGCATTTTTGCTAATTTATCTGAAGTACAGTAGATACTGTATACAAATCGACATGTTTATTCTATTCATAATGTTCACAATGAGAAGTTTTAAATTTTTTTTACTTTTTGCACGAGAGGGGAATCAAGAATCCTTTGGTAAAGGACAGGTGCCAGAGTTTTGGTTTGAAAGTAGTCCTTGAGCTTGGATATGCGTACCTATGACAATCTGTTGCTACAACAGTTCTACCTCCTGACATCATGAGATCACGTGCTGGTGTCTGACAACGTGTCTAACATCACATCGCTTTCATACATATCACACTCAAGGGTTAAAGAGAGTCGCAGAGGCGTCTCCAACATCATCTTGTCTTGACCTGACAGTGGTGTGTCCAGGGATGAGATGCTGGTGTCTTCCAGTCTTGGTGTGGCTAGGAGGTCACCAGGTTCGGATGTGTTCAACATCTTCATCAGCGCTGGGGTATTTAAGTTTCCCCTGACTTTGTCATTAATGTCTGTGCCTTAGTAAAAAAAAAAAATATAAAAATGCATAGAGTTATTCTTAATGTGAGACAACACTGAGTAGAAGTGAATACTGTGGAAAAATTGGTGGTATCTGCATGATAGTGGTACAAAATGAAGATATTAACATCTCTTTCCAGAAACACTGCCTGCATTGCAATAGAGAGCACTAGATAAGTAAAAGGCAAACAGAAAAAGTAATAAATAAAAATAAGTAAATAAATAGGAAAGCTGGATCATACCAACATACGCATCTGTGTCACCAATGTACATTTCAATACAGTGGCCAAGCATTGTCACAGAAAACGTGTCATCCCTTTTTAGTCCAAGTGCCTGCCATAGGGGAAAAAAAAAAAACCATTAGAAAAAGTTACTTAAGAGAACAGTGTTTGCCTAAATGTGAATATATTCCTGACATTTTAGTTGAAGTCAATTTTCCATGATTACAAAACTTCTTACATATAATAACAGGCAATAAACAGTCCTCCAAACCTGATATGAAACAAAAGCCTTTTACACTGAGACAGAAAAAGGATCTTACTGTATGGAAGTAGTCAATGGCGCTCTCGAAGTCACCCATAAGGCTGTGCACATATCCTATGGCAGCGTAGGTGGAGGCATGCTGAGGGATTAACACCAGTGCCTGTCGGTGGTACTCCAGGGCCTGGTCATACTTTCTACATAAAAACAAAATTGATTATAATGTACATGAGCCATCAGATGACGGCAATTCCCTCTGGACCTCTCAAAATTAAAAAAGTGGTACTTAGGAGTAGCGGAGGAGTCAAGGGGTCTCAAGTAGTGTGCTAGTGGAAAAACATTCAACAGTTTAAAAGTTACTGTCCAGAAAAGGTGTTTATTTTAGCACCCCCTTGTGGTTCAAGTGTTGGTAAATAGCAAGAGGAACCACTGCCACACTGAAAACTAAACTGCAGCAAGTTTGGTGAAAAGAATATTGTCTGGTTCTTGAGTTATGTTCTGGAAACAAAATGATGATTGACACACAGATGTCACCACCGTCCTACACAAATGTCTTTTTTGCTTAAATAATCAAATATTCAATTTCTATTTATGTCTTTTGTGTTTAAAAGACCAAAACGTAGGTATGACGTAACAATAAATGAGGTCATTCATTTTGCATGCATTATGTCCCCATAACACAAAAATTATACAAACATTACACAACCCCCTGACCCTAACCTCTGAAAATAGCCACTCTTAGACCTATTGAGTAGCCAGAATGTAATTAATTCAAGGGTTTTGCATAAATTCTCATTTAACACCTACTTTTGTTTAGCAACAACAGACTAAAGTGCTTACATCTCTGAAAATAGTTAGCAGCAGGCAGTAAAAGACAAAAGATGAAGAAAATAAACAAATTAGAGGCAAATAAGCTCCAAATAACCTTCATTAATCAGCCACCCAAAATAAAACTGGGTGCTAAAATTTGTGTCTTGCTAAGAAAGCAACATTATATCAATATCATTACAAAGGTACTGTATAATGGTAATAAGTCTCTTACAAGGTTTATCAAAGTAATAAAGTACATATTCAAATCAGTGCTACACAGTACTTACTTCAGTTTTCGACAGACATGACCCAAGTTGTTGAGTAAAGGTTCCCATTTATCCACCGTTACCTAAAGAATAACATGAAAAATCACAATAAGAAACCCTCAGAGGTTCAGCGTTCACACATTGGTACTTTAGCAATTAAAGTCATTGGCACTTACCTCGTTCCCTATGGCTTTGATTTTTTCCATCGCATCGAGAAACAACCTCTCTGCCGTCTTCCAACTGAAACCATAGACAAGGAAACTCAGATTCTCTTCATAAGAACAAAAAATCCAAAACTGTTTAAAAACCTGATTCCTTGGTCTTAAAATATGAGTTTGTTCAAAAAACAAACAAACCAACAAACAAAAAAATTGTGAAGATGGATTTGGCCAAACTTCAACTCATCTGTCTGAGATAGGGGCACATTTCAATTTGCTCTTCAAATGTTGCTGCTGTTGAATTCTTGGCCACAAAACAATTTCATTGAAGATTTTTTCAGCTTTAGTCCAGTTCATTATCAAAAAGTGCTAAAACTAAAACTATCTCCAAAGCTAAATAACTGACAAGGGTAGAGAAAATGTCTTTTTTCATATTGAGAACAGACCCAATGGGGAATGGTTTAGGCCTTTTCTTTTTTTTATGACTTGAACTTTATTAAGTTTTCAGAACATACAAAACATAAAAATTCCACATCTTGATCCGGCAGTAAAAACAGGTACACTTAAGGTATGTGGACGATATCTAACAGAAAATAAGGAAAAAAAAAAAAAAAAAAAGGTTTAGGCCTTTTCTATTGAAACTGATATGAACTGACACTAAAATTGCAAATATTCAAACAATCTTATGTAAATCTTGAAAATAACAATTGAACTACATGACATAAAATGCACCAAACAAGATGGAGTGGCTCTAACAGTAACAATATAACCAAATATATACTTTAGATAAAAGCAGGAAATTATATTTCTGTCAAACAGATTATTGTTAATTCAGTCATTTCAGTTCAATCTACTTTTTTTTTCTTTTTGACAATACTTTCACTTCATTAAGTCAGGCTCTTACAAATACTGCAGTAATGCGTGCTAGAATGAGTTGCTGTTTAACTGATGCTATCTATGTGTAGCTAGAGACCTAATTATCAATGTGTGTGTTTGTTGCTGTATGACTCACTCTCCATTTTGAAAAGCCACCACTGCCACCTCATGTATGACAAATGGGTCCTCTGGAGCAATACTAAGAGCCTGGCTGAAAAAACGCTCTGCTAATTTGGAGTTGTTTGTCAGGCCGTACTCGAGGCCTATGTAGAGCATGGGCAAGTGACACCTGTACAAGAGGCAGGGACATAGAGTTAGTACCAAGAAAATTAAACAGAATACAAGATGTTTTTCTATGCAAGATATTCTACAAAGTGTCTCATATAACTCATATAACTGCAGTGGTCGGCCGTAACATTCCAGATATCACTTAATTGACAATTCTGTGGGTTAAGAATGCATGCATGTGTAGTTTTCCTCATAATGATGATGATTATGGAAGGACATATGATTTTAAGTCCCAAACTTTTCCAATTATGTACCAACCCTTTCATCAGCTGGGCAGCAGTAAAATAGGCAGCCATGGCTTGGTCATGCTCACTCTCTACTGCAAATGAGTGACCATAGGCAATCCATGCAGGACCATATGTACGCTCCAGGGTAGTGGCTTTACTACAAGAGACATATACAACAGACCCAAAATGTGAGTCTTACAACTGTCATCAAATATGAACTACCTCTAATGCACAAACAGTACATAATTTTACCCACTTACCTAAGGTATCGCCGGGCATGTTCATTTTTATGACCAACCATGAGATAATAACACCCAACAGCGAACCATGACACCTGGTGACGGAGTTTTATGTGATTACTAAATAGGTGAGTTTATGAAAACAGAGACAAGTAATTTACCGTTAATACTTACGGGATTGTTTGGGTATAAGTCGACAAGTTTGTGTGAAAGATAAAACAACTCTGAAGGAGAAAAAGAAAAACACAGCAGCGTAAACAAAGTGAACTAACAAATGAATAAAACACTTTCATTTAAATCTTCAGTAAAGTACAACAAGCAATCAAACATGTCGAGGTCAGTATATATTTTACCATTTGCTTTTCCGAGCTCCACCAAAGTTCCTATGTGGACGGGTAAACAATTGGCATGGTAGGGATCTTTAACCATCACCCTGAAATACAAAAAAATACAACAAAATATTATACGCACTAATATTCAACAAGTGTAACTTGGACATAATAGATTACGCGACAAAAATAAGTATTTGTCTATATGTGAACAATGTGCATCATGGTTTGACTGTTCAAGTAAGTGCGGGGTTCCTACTGGTTTCTACAAGTTAAAATTCAGACTTTTTAAGAACTTTTTTAGACTACTTAGAACAGAATTTAATGCCCATTTCACGGCCATACTGGCAAAAATTCACAACTCCTAGAATTTAGGAAAATGTATTTATTTAATCCAATGCCTTGATTCCCATAGTTCTGAGTCATTTCTCACCAAGGGCTGCAAAGTTAGCGATAACTGGTTCCTAATTTGGTTCCTGAGTAGAGTAATATTACTTTCTTTGTGGTTTGGACATTTCCCAGACACATTTAAACACAATACAGCAAACAAGTTTATGGCAATATAACTTAAGATCTACATATTAAATGTAATACCTTTTAAAGACTTTTTAAAGTATTAAGTGCAGATTTATAAATTCAAGACTTTTAAGACTTTTTAAGACGCTGCGGCAACACCTACATTGCTGTGAGTTTGTGGCACATCTTGAAATCACAGTTATAGTAATGCCTCTCAGCAAGAGACACTACAACATCCAAATTGTCCTGAAGACCGTTGACCATCTCTGGTACCACCAAGTCACTGGGTTTATTGTACTGCAGTCAAAAGAAGAAAATGTTAAAGCAATGTCATGAAAAAAAAAATAAGAAGAAATGAAAAAAAGGACAAATGACAGGCAGAACATTCTTAAGAGGATGTGCATATGGACCTGAATTAACTACATATAGATAAACTCTGAAACTGTAAAACTAGAGAGCTGGATATGGTTTTTAGCTATTTTTTTTAAAAACTCAAATGTAATAAGCTTTGAACAACGAAGAGAAAAATAAACCATCCTTGGTTTTGACTATAAATGTAATAACCACTACCAGGTTTAATATGCTAATTCTCTCAACAATTACAGTATGTAATGAGCAAAAGAAAAATGTGGTAACTTTGGAAACTAAATGCCCACCTTCTTTAATTTATGCTCAAAAAGGAAGTGTAACAGCTCCTCCTCTTCCTCAGTACATTGTTGGCTCAGAGGAAGTGAGTCAAGGAAATCTTTCTCTGTTGGAAACCCCACCCCCAAAAAACATACTTTTACATTTAAAGTATTTCTTTCAGGATAACAAAAAAAACACTTATTTGCAGCATATTAAAAGATCTGTGTGCACAAATCAGCCCTACCTTCCTGTGCAGTCAACATGTGGTGGGCTGTTAAAAGGTCAAAGGCTTCAAAGCAGTACACATCGAGTTTCAAGGCCTCTTTGTAACTGGAGGTGGCCAATGGCCGGTTATCCATGGCATCATAGATCTTACCCCTCAGGAGGCAGATGGAGCTGCTGATCTAAAACATTTCATGGTAAAAACAAGGGGAAAGTAGTTGAAGTCTCTTGTGAATCTCCATATTACTCATACTGTTTAACTGCATAGAATTAATGCAGTTAACATACAACTAACCTATATAGCCATTTCTAACAACTATGATCAAATACTACATGTACATAAAAAACAAATAAAAACATACAGTGTATGATGACAGTTAGCATCTTATCATTTAATAATATTTCTGTTTATGGCAGACCACACTCTTTCTACTTTTGGTCATTTTGAGGATGCAGAGGCTGGAAAATTTCATGAGGCAATCCAAACACCACTAAAAAGAGTGAACGTGACATAACAGATGTCACAGTTTTGGAAAATCTAGAGACATATTAATATTTCCTGTGATTACACACTTACTTGAAAATTAGCACAAAAATTATAAGTAAAAGAGGACAATATAGGCAAGCATATTTCATTTGTAAAGAATATAATTAAATTGTGAGGCATTTCTGTGTGGTCAGTAGATATAAACTACTTATTCACTGAATTTTCTAAAAATGTGCCATGTCATGTTATTCAGTTCAGTTAATTGACACCCCATGCTTACAGAGGCAGGGGACATGTCCCAGTCCTTGGTTGTGTCCGGTGTCCCACTGTCCTCCTTTCCACCCTTGTCCAGCAGTTTCTTACTTGCTGGCTCTACTGAATCCAGAATATCCAAGGCTTGCTGGAACTCTTTGGCAGCATACTAGTAAACAATCAGAGAGGAATACATCTAAAGCATACTAAAAATCTCTGGTAAATTTTCAAAAAGCCTGGTAAATACTAGTACAGTTTTTTTTTCCACTTACATGGCACCTAGCAGCAAGATACTGACATGCTCCATACAGCTGTGTGAGAGAAGGAAAGAAGTGCTTCAGACTGGACAATCACAAATGGGCTATTATTGTTACGATTATTACATAGGACATAGATGAAGAAATCACAAATAGTCTTATGTAACCTTGTCAAGTTTTCGTGAGCGGAGGGCATGGGAGGCTCTATGGTACTGTGAGGTCAAGTAAAGGCACTGAGCAAGCCAGTAGATGTCCTGGGGATCCTCTGTTTGACGAAAAGAGATGCTGAATTACTAATTTTTCCCTGCAGAGGTTTCACTACTGAAAAGATAACGTTATACGTAATAACTCCTACGACACGTAGCGTTGTGGTTTGTAACAACGTCAAGCTGAGCTGCAAAAACAAAAAACATTCAAAGGATTTCTTATCGCATATCAGTCATTCTCACGTTACTTCGGGGATACGTGTGACATCTATGTACACAATGGTTAGCCACACAAAACATTAACGTCACTCACCGTGAGAGAGGGATGCGATCTTATCGGCCCAAAACAGGGCGCTTTGATATTGTTGCTGCAAAAACACACAAAGAACAAACACAAAACTCTGTCAGTTTCATAATTTGCCAGTCTGGCTGTCGGGGCCATAGCCTTTAGTTAGCATGGGATTCAAACTACGGCTTATTACCACTTACTGACTGCTCCAAAGATAGCGCTAGCTAGCTACACAGAAACTCAGAAAGAGATCATGTTTTTACCTGATCAATATATTGCCGTACTCGTTTTCGAAGTCTGTCGAGATTCATTTTGAGTTTGTAGAATTGCCACTTTGATTTTCACAAGTGTGTCATTCTTTACAAGAAGTAAAAACAATGTAGATAACTGCACTACAGAGTACGTGCTAGCTTAGTAGCTGCGTAAAATCAAATCCGCGGCTTCTTTCTGCATCGGGTGCGGTGTCAAACGGTTCCGGGCGAAAACCAGAGTTTGACGAATAGTTCCGCCTTAATGCGTTTCATTTCTTTTCAGCTACATGAGATACAATTATAAAAATGACGACTTTAC
Source organism: Apogon talboti (assembly GCA_037367365.1). NCBI lineage: Eukaryota > Metazoa > Chordata > Actinopteri > Kurtiformes > Apogonidae > Apogon > Apogon talboti. The sequence goes on along the minus strand of JAPQRQ010000015.1, from coordinate 17,452,417 downwards.
AAATCAAATATTTTAATTATTTATTATATTCATTTGTTGTGAAATCAGAAATATACATGACATGAATTTGTATTTTTTGTGAATATTACGTCATACACAAGTGTATATTTACCAACATAATACTTAAAAGGACATCTGCTATCAATAAATTATGTAATAGCTGTTATCAGATGTTTTATTCAATGTTTGGATACAGTTTCTCTTACAGCCTATTTTGTTTTATATCATAACAGAGTTCTGCACTGTGTATAAAAACATGTTTTCTGGACATTAAAATTTTATTCACTAATTAAGGTCTTCTGCTTGTGTTTTAAATATCAGAGATCCATCAGGAGAGGAAGAAGTTTCCACAGCATCACTAGGTGTGATATTAACTGTGTCAGAAGCACTGGGTTCTGCATGAGTACCTGGAAGGATAGATTTCTCAGGTACATTTGGTATAGGGTCAGAGTCTGTCGGTGTCACTTTGTCTGTGTCTTTTCCTGTATCCTTGTTGTTGCTGGTTTCCTTCTTCCTTTCAGTATCTCCAGACTCTGCTTTGCATCCTGTTTCATTATGGGCCTCATCAACAGCTACCTTTTTTTCTTTATCTGAAACACCCCTTTTCTTGCTTGATTTTTCCTGTTTCTGTAAGTGACATAAAATTATTGTTACTGCAGTACACAACAGACTATATTTTAATAATGTTCACTGTGTTAAATGCATTGTATTCTGATATACTGATATGAATACAATGTACTTTTTAAAAGAAATTTGAAAATACCTTTTGCTGATTTGATCTTCTTCGTGGGTAACGGGCAATACTGTCCATCACCTTAAGAGTTTTTATCCAGTCCTCATGCCAGCTCTTCACATTATAGTGAGGCCTGCACTGGTTCAGATGGACCAGGATCATTTCATTCTCCTTGGTGATACGAAGCAACTCCAGCTGTCGTTGTTCCTTGCCAAGGCTACCATGTGGAGGATACAATAGGATGTACAAACAGGCAATAGTTTAAAGTGCAGCTCCATTTCTTGGCAGCACAACTTGCACCTTTATTTTAATATAGACTTTCTAACACCGGTAGTAACATTATGATCCAAAGAAACCTCAGCTGACCTCTTCTTAACATAGAAATTCCTGTTGTCAGTGCCTCCTGTTGTCTTCATGATGTAAGATATTTTCTCCATAAGTAAATTGTTTTCCCTCTGAATCTTCAATGCCCATTCTTCCTCGAGCTTAAAGGAAATATGGTTAGAAACAGAAACACAGTATTTACATTTGTGAATCATCTGACACTCTATATAAAGAACTCAAAAACGTCCTCAAGGCTTTTTACAAGCTATAAAAATTTTGTTATTAAATATTGCCCAATTCATTTCATTATATTTAGCAAGGTATGAATTTCTAATGTTACGCTTTGGTCTTGGCACTCAGTGGATGGTGAAAAAAACAACCTTTTGTTTCTTCAGCTTTAGAGTCAAGTGTCCATAAGTCTTTGGTGCTGTTGTGTCTATTGTTGATGTAGCTGACTTCACCTTGGAAGAAAAATACATAGAGCTGAGTATTAATCACTGAATAGAAATTCTAACCTAAATATAGAGAGAAAATGTATAAGTTTAAATGTACATATAATTAAAATATAAGGTAACAGGACAAAGTGGGCATATAATAAATGCTGTAATTCAATACCAAGTCATTGAGTTATTTCTTAATTTAGTCCAATTTGTGGTTTTCCAAAAAAAATTCTCCAAACCTTTCTTCTGTGCAATTCATATGAAGCTTTGTCCCATTTCTGTTGAAGATGTGTGTTTCTTGCAGGAAGTGGGGATTGATATGCGAGGTGGTTCATCCTTGTCTATAGAGAAAAAAAAACCATTTGATCCAACCCATTAGAACAGAGACACACACTCATCATTCACATAATTTAATGATACAACATTTGGCTGAAATGTTGGGGTCCAGTAATAAATGTAATATGATAGCCACAAGGTTTTTACACATCAAAAATTAATGTCACCACCTAGTGCATTAGCAATGTACTTTAAATAACCAAATGATGTTTTAGAAAATAATTGCATGCCTATCTAATGATATGTCTTTTGCTTCAGGTATTGAGGTTCAGTGATAATCGATAAAAATAAAACACTATGCAAACTCACCCTGTCCCCTAGGTTTCTCTGACTCTTCTCACAAACTGTGGCCTAAAGGGTGATAGTTTCCACCACTTTTCGTCTGCCCAGGAGTGTGTCTAAACCGTCCAGGTTGACTGGAGACTGTAGTCTGTTTTCTGCCACCAATACATTGTTGCCATGACAGCAGTTGCGGAGATGAATGAATGGTTTCAAACGATGTGCTTGTTTAGCACGTTCCACACAGAGAAAAGCATACAGGCATAGAGATAGGATAATTAGTGCAGAGACTGGGGAGAGAGCAGCTGTAAAATTAGCTGCTGTGTGAAGAGACCATTCCACACAGTTCAAAGATGAAAATGATGTGGATTACGAACAGATTTCTGAAAGCAAGTTTAAATTAAATCTGGAAGAAAAATTAAGAAAAGTCACATCTAATTATGAACACTGACCACTTTACTTCATCTGCCGACTGGGTTTGTCATAAATCAATAAACTTTAATTGTAGTATCTGAAGTGAAAAAAACCTTTCTTGGGTTTAACTCTGTAGTTCAAGAGTATCCATTGTTTATCTGTTTACTTGCTGCAGACAATCATGACCTTGGTAACAGTTACTTGGTAACTCCCAAAAAAGGAAACTAAAGTAACACAATTTCTGCAAAAACACAGAGGACACCCAAAGAAAATCTGATATCTCAGACCCGACAGTATAAGTGATACCTGATGGTGAAAAATAAATGTTTTGTTTTGAAATATAAATTAATTACCTTAAGTTCAATTAATTACATGCACCGCATAGCATTGTAGGCTTTGCTTTTGTATTATTTTAATCTGCATTATCTTTTAATTTATTTATTCCTCACAAATCTGTTCAATGAATTCTGTTGAGATGTGAGTTCATGAATGAACATCTATATTACAACACTTCCCCCTGCTGACCAGAGCTGAATATGACGACATACAACTGAGACCACCTTCATTAATAATTCAAGTCTCATGCCAGAATGAATAACCAAAGTGCTCATGAAACTGTAATAGATCAAAGTGTAATAGCTGATTATATCACCATTTTCTTACAATGATAATCTGTAAATGTAATGCAGAAAGCCATGAGAGTTTTTGCACGTATTAAAAAAGGCTGATAAAATAAAACTGATAATACCGTTTAATCCAGTACCTACAAAATCTACTTTAAATACTGAGATGTTACTGTGGAAAATAATTGCATCTGTATTTACTTCATGTGTAACTTGCAAAGTAATATATGGAAGACATACAGTATGTGAACAATTCTGAGGTTGTAAAGCTGTCTCTTCATGTTGGAGATCTCTGCACATGTGCACTTACAAGCCAATTTATTAACAAAAGGAAGGGTTTTTGTGAATAAATAAGATGGGAGATGGCAGACACATGGAAGATACCAGGGTTAGGAAAAGAGGGCTGAAAGTAAGGTTTCTTTATACATTTACTTATCTTATGGGGGGACCCACTGTCCGCATATGAAGACAAGAAATTCACAGCTTTATACAAAAAACAAAAAAGAAACAACTGTCCACTGCAAATGACATTCCATAAAATTTTTTAAGAATGCATCTGAAAAAATGATGCATCATGATGTTTCCAATATAAGCAATTTTTTAATTAAAAAAAGCCAAAACTCAAAAACCTGTGGGGCTCCTGGATCTTAGGAGGTTAAAACTGACGTTACTGAGAAATATTAATTTGAAAGGGAAAATTCTTTCACAATATTGATACCTTTCAGTTAAGACTATTTTCTAGAGCTCAAATTAAAATCACTGAAATGATTAATTAAATTCCAAAAGAATTAGATCACATAATCATCATTTTGCCAGCTCTGTAAACTAGTATCACCTTGATTACACACAGGTGATATCCACTCTGCTCAGGAGAATATGAGCAAATGTAGCTGATTATGTATGATAGATGCGATTCATAATTTTGTTTCATATCTGTACTTAATTTAGAGCAATTTTTAGCAGTTGCTTTTCTGCCTATATTTTGATAACGTTGAAATAGCTATAATAAGCCCTTTGATCTAATGTGGTAAAATAGATGAGCTGTGCAAAAGTGTGGAAAATATCTTCGGCCAAAGATGAGAAATGCATTACTGATGATGAAACTTGTTTTCATGACACTGTCTGAATGGCAGGAGATCCTGTCAGTTCCTAGGAGGTCCCGTTGGTGCATCTTACTGTGTGCTGTTGTGGGAATATGTGCTATTAAAAGACAGTCTCTGTGGGAGAGAGGAAGTACAGTTAGGTCTGGTACGATGACATCAAATTAAGACAAACAGTGTGTGTGTGTGTGTGTATATGTGTGTGTCTTTGTATCTTTGTATGTGCTGATAATGTCTATGAAGTGTCTTATAATTGGTTTCTGGTTTGTGCTGTAAGAGTAAAGTGAAATTGATCAATAGGTACAATAAAATCAATAGGTTTTACACGTTTCTAGTTTAGTTTATTATGCTGAACCAGTTAACGCTAATGCTTCTTCCTTTTTAGCCACTTGGACAAATACAGGATTTCCTTCACAGGTCCGGTCAGGTTTTAATCTGTACCTGTGACCTGATTCACAGGGAGATCCGAGGGAGGAGTTTGTGCATGTCTCCAAGGTCAGGGCCACAACTTCCATTCCATGTGATGGAAAGTGACTAAGGCAACAGGTCCTATGAGAAGCTTCTCCTCAGTGGCGGCTACATCACAGGATTTCATTATTTACCTTGGCATTGTCGCTCTACTTTTGCGGAGAACAAGAAAAAATCTGCACACCAGTGTAGCTCCTGTGCAAAGATTTATTCTAGATCTCACATTTCAAGCAGGATTGCTTTTCTTTAAACATATAGAGAAAGCATATACAGAGAGGCCATTGAAAATACACAAAAAAATCCTTTGGTGTTAACATCATGTGATCAAACATCTTATAATTATATACACAGGACATGGTTTCAGGAAAAAATATTTTTTTCAAAATATGTGTGAGACAAGTCTAGTAAAAATGCAGTTTTTGTTTTTGTGTTACAAATATTATAGAAGTATTTATAAAGACAGAATTGCTATTAAAAAAGAAGGAAGGATATGACTCAGTATTTAGTGAAAAATCAGGTTACACAGCCATTTTTAATACTAACTGTATAGGGCATTGCTGTTTAGCTTAGATGTTATGAGGAATCCCCAAAAAATCACTCTATTTTAGGTTTATACCAAGTCTTTTTGAGGTACATTGTACTCTTTGATTGCCTCAAAACATCCTGGACAACTGGGGTAGAGATACAAAGAACAACTAACAATTTTCCTGAAGTAAATCAGAAATAAAGCAAAATAAAGTTTTTATTTCAATGAAACATTCATTTCCTTTGCTTATTTGTTTATTTTATTACATTTATTTTGGATATTTTGTGCTGCCATTTGGTGTTTTACATTAGAGAGGAGTCAAGAGAAAAGGACAGTGAAAGAGGGGAATAAAATAGACCTGATAGGAACTGAATTGACCTCTTGTGCTTCTTGTTGGTGTATCTATTATGAGCTACAGTTAAGTCAGCTAATATTAACACACTTAATAGACTTAAAGATGTCAGTCTGTTGTTTATATTTTTCACATCTCAGACCTTCACAAGAGATGCATGGTGAATGAACCAGGAAGCTTTGCCAGCAGTTGTCTTCCGCCCATAAAAGCTTTGTCTCCACACTCAGTGATCATTTATCAGATTGATGTTGATGAGTTATTGCAAACACTTCCTTGACCTTTTGAAAATAGAAACAGACATTAGACACATCTTTAGGCACTCTACTCATTTCTTTTAGAGACCTTGAACCTTCTCAGGTCTCCCAGAAGTGGCTGTTAAAGTTAGATGATCTCTAAGCACTTGACTTATGTCCTTTAGATGTTCTGGTGTCATTTTGATAAGAGCAGGATGCACATGATCCGTCATGTCAGAAAATTTGGAGAAAACACACTTTTTGCCAATGTTTTATATTTGATAATGATGTGAGAGTGTAATAACCCCTTTATGTTCTTATGTGTGTATAAGCTAAACTAATTCCTATACATTTTCCTTGTTAACAGTAGAAAAATGTTGACTCTAACAAAATCTGAAAAGCCCTCTTGCTTGTATGTAGAAAGTAGTTTTAAAGTCAACACAATTTTCAGTAAATGGATGGTCGAATAGGTAACGACTCTAAGGCTCTATACTCAGCCTTGCTGTTCCATTAATGCTGCTGAGCTACAGAGGAATGGATGCTTTGAATCGGAAATAGGCTTTATTCCTCTAAAAGTGGCTCTTTTGATGACAGTTTTGCGCACACATGCTGCACTTCCTCTTGAATGCAGGAAGTTTGTCCCATTTTAATACTCAACCCATACAGGCCTATATCCCAGATAGATCTGCGCTATGAAAGGATATGAATAATGAAAGATGCAGTCTTTACAAGTTAAAAAAGACCCACAGTACTGTTACATAACAGTGGAATGAGTTATGAGGTTAACAAATTAGTCAGAGTGAGGCCTAGTACAGCAACATGCTAGTCTAATTGACTGCAGTAAGCAAACACAAATGCAGACAAATGTTGTCGTCTTACGTCTAACCTCAGTTCTGCTCACGACTATAAATGTTCTCCAGTTTCCCTTAGCAACTTCACCTTTTTTGAACATCTCAGCTTCTTGGTTACTGGCAAGGTCCGACTGCTTGTATCTTGGTTAAAAACGGCAAACAAACAAACAAAACCAAAAAAAAATAAAATTATCATTATGAATCTGAACGTTGGTGTATCAGGATGATCTGATAGTCTGTCGAATCTTATTGTTTTTAATATGTGCATTTTTTAACCACTCATTTTTTTGGGTCTAAGATGTCTAGATCAGTCCAATGGTGGTATACACCTACTGTCAGTAAAATATATATTTGTAATCAGTTTATTTAACTTTCTCATTCCAACATTGTATTTTTGCTATGATGATTATGAATATGCAGAGGCTACCTGTTATATTGTTTTGTAATCTACTTGTAACATTGTGAGCAGTTAACAGTTTGGACTAATTTGACCCCTTGACCCCTAAAGATATGCAAAATGACCACATAGCAAAGCTGAAAAAGAGTCAGCTAGGTGCCAGTGCAGCTCCAATTCTCTAACCCGATGTTATCACATTTATTGTCTACCTACTTGAGTACCTATTTTACACTTTCTGTAACACAGACTTCTACTATCTCTACAGGGTGCATAGGATAAATATAGTGTATAGAGCAGAACAGAACTACATGGCTGATCAGTGGCTAAAGAGGGGGTGAAATAGCTGAAATATTGATTATCTTGTTGGCACTGCAGGAAACAATCAATTGCATGACCGCACATGGCTGTATGTTCGGGTAAACTCCAACCTCATGAGCATGACTACGTAACTGCATTGTTAAAGCCATATAGAATAGGGCTATACATCTCATTGCCTAGAGACACACACACACACAGTAAAGAAAGACAGAGCAATGATGCTAAAAATAAAACAGTTGAGATCACAACAGACTCAAAATGAGATGTAAAGCATGAGAAGTCAATGGAAAGAGTTTTCAAAGGAAGCAAAATGTTGATAAGGAAAATCTTTAGCTGACAAGGTACTCCACAAAAGGTGACTATAAAAGGGCACGATTTGAGAAAGGCCTTTATTTTAGGCTGTGTGCATCATTCAGCTATGCCCTTATGTGTGAGTACATGCAACTTCTGAGTAAACTTTATATGAGAGCGTTTGGGGGGGGGGCAAAAAGTGCCATAGCCGAAAGATGCTTGGCATGTGTGTGACCACTGTAGCATTCATTGCTAATGTCTACTCACTTATTCACTGCAGGGCCCTGCTCATGGTTTGGGTGACTACTCAAAGCAGGCACTTCCTGCCTCACCCAAAGTAAACTGAGAGCATTTATATTTTAACCATGTGCCTTTATGACAGATCCTTCCAAACACAGACAACAAGAGTGTATCAAAGTTACAGATGGTTTTGGAACTGGAAGAAAAATCTGACTCATGGATGTTGCTGGACAAAAATTTGACACAAACACTAAAAGATTCATTAAATCAATACATGTGATGGTACATTAGCAGATCCAGTTCATACATACACTATAACTTCATTAATTAGATTATACTTTACTATTATATTCAATTTTTCTGTCATTGTACAACTACAAGTATTTGACAGCAGAATACTGCTTGACATCCAAACTGAAGTGCAAACAGTAAAGTAGTGCCAAAGTACTGCAAATAATGGAAAGTAAAGAGTACTATATTTTTCAAACAAGTGCTAGAATTAAATATACATATACATAAATATGATTAAGAATGTGTGAAACTTTAGTGTACATACTAGAGGCAAAACAATTATATTTCTAACAAGAGAGATGTAGATGAAATAATATCACAAAAAAGTTTACTTGGCCCCTGTTCAGCATCTTATATACAGTATAGTATCTCTGGAAAGTGATTGTATAACAATACTTGTACATATACTTACAAAATGTGGGCTGCTTACAGGTCCAGTGTCACTGCCCTATTTCTCTCCAGTAATGAATATTGCTGGTCACAAAGGATTTTAAACAGGAATTGGTTATTATGTGTGTGGGATTGCTCAATTTGTTCTATTGGTTCTTTGCCCTATTAGTCACAATGTGGGGGCACTGGAGAGGTTTTAGAATTGACGTCTAAACATCACATACTGTGTTGTATTTTAGCCAAGTATCACTGAGCAGTACCTGATAATAATCAAAGCAGGATGCTAATATGTGCTAAACATATTCACTCTCTGATAAGACTCCTATCTACGTATCAGTACAAATAAGAAGTAGCAGTTTGAGACTGCTAGTGGACAACTTAAAGGAGGGCATGTGCTGGGCACTGAACCACAGGAAAGTGGACAGAAGCTGTCTGCAATTTGTTTATAGGCAGGGTTATGTTTGTGTATATCTGAGAGTGTGTTTGTCTAATGAAGTCTTTGGTCATGACTTGGTTCACAGCAGCTGTTCATTTTACTGCGACCACTTGCTCTAAGTGGTGCCAAATACTGCTCCTTTTCTTTCTCTGATTGGTTGACATCTTGGCTGTGGGCATTTGGATGAAGGGACGCAGATGCTTTTAACACTGGGACTGAACAAGGACACACACACACACACACACACACACACAGTCCCAGTCTAGCATTCCCTAAAAGCAAGATCTAAGACATGAACAAATGCAGCCAACAAGTTTGTAAAGTTACACTATAATAAGTTCTGAGGAATCTTAATGCATTTTACATGAATAATAGAATGAAACATCTAAACTTTGAGGATCATGTGTTGGAAGAATTATTAAATGAACAGTAGTGAATTGTTTGGCAAATCTTTGTTACACACATTTTAAAGAAGTGGTGAATGATATTTAACATCAGGTACCACAGTACAGGTACCATTGACTATGGCAGGGGTGTCAAACTCTGGTCCTCAAGGGCCGGTGTCCTGCATGTTTTAGATATTTCCCTCTTCCAGCACACCTGGTTCAATTAGTGATCAGCTCAACACCAAGCTCTGCAGAGGCCTGATAACAACGTAATGGCGTCCAGGTGTGTTGGAAGAGGGAAACGTGCAGGACACCGGCCCTCGAGGACCGGAGTTCGACACCTGTGGACTATGGTGATGGCAAGAAAATACGCCTGGATTTTTAGTTTATTGGATATTAACTATCACACTCAAACATAGTAAGAAGCAGTGCACCTTAATGCTGGACTGGACTTGCAATGAAACAGATATGACATTAAGAGAAAACCTGTAAACCTGTGCACTCTGAGATGGAACTCCCTGAAACTGACCAAAATAAAAGTAAAACATTTAGAAATTTGTTTGCAATATTCAATTTACATATTTGGAATTATCTGTAATCTGCATATTAAGACAGATGTACTCATGGTCACTTTACTTATTACTTTTTAATGTGACTGAATTTCATATAAATTCTCTGTAGGAAAGGAAAGGTCACTAATTAGGTGAATGTGTTGGTTTCATTCAACCTTATCTGAATGATATGAAGGCCTCATTTTCAGTATAGCCGGGCAATTATTTCAAGTTACCACACCAAATCTGTCACTCCTATCACCATTTTCAACTCATCACGGGTATCTTTCATGTAATCCAAAAAACACAGCAACTGTATGATGATTTTTTAGAACATTTTCAGGTATTTTTTTAATTTAGATTTTTTTTGACAGATATTTTCATTAAAAAAATACCTGGGTAGATGCCTGTCTCCAAATGTTAACACTCATTTGTGCGATCATCACACTCCCCCATGTGTGAGCCTTTCAAATGTGTACAGTAACCACTGAGCCCATGAGTAAAACTGGAACCAGTCCATTTATCTCTGTGTATCTTAAATCAAGTTATTTTTCCCATCAGGAGAAAACAGGCTGTAAAAAACTCACAAGGGAACCACTTCTTGCCAGCCGCAGCCTAGGCAATCAAAAAGAAGTATTCTAATGATCCCTGACAAAATTGTCAGACGATATCCTCCAGGGTGCGATGATACTTTACATTACAGTAGACGGATCGATAGGAAGGATGACATGAGAGGCCTCTGCAGGGAGAGAAAGTGGAAAGGCTGTGATGCACTGCTTAGAGTTGTGCTGATGAGTCCATTTGACCTCATAGGACACATGTGGAAGCAAGTATATATTGCCCATAATATACAAATTGCTTCAAGTGCTTATGCAACTTTATACAGCAACAGTGTGTAGTGATATGCTGGATTTACTTTCCTTAGGGTGTTTGTGCATGTGGTTTATAAATACAAAAACACAATGAAAGCAAGTACCGCATGTATGAACAAAAATGACCAGCAAATGAAATCAAATGAGCACCTTTTTAAGTCAGACAGAAAATTACAGTAACACAGCAACATTGTAATGTCATGTAAAAAAAAAAAAAAAAAAAAAAGTCAATCAGGAAACATTTAATTTCAAAGTGGCCCACATCCCTGAGGAACCAGTTATCACAGCCAACTGACAAGACCTGGGCGCCACAAAACTAGGTCATTAAAGTGGATTAATGCTGTAATTCAGAGATGAACACACAACACAACCCCACTAATGAACCCCTCCAGTCTCTCATCAAGCTTCCTGTGTTGTGGTTAATATTGTTTACACAAACCTCAGCTTTTTCTCTGTTCTGCTTAGTTGACGTTACATCGGTAAAAGTAGGTTTTAATAAGAACCTAATGCAGAGTTAAACTCGTCAACAGACATGATTATAAAAATATGGTTATCCCAAGAGGTCCTGTCATACAAAGTACATATATATATAATAATAATTAAAACATACTCTACATTCATGCTTGTTTTGGAGATAAGGAGGATTCATTGAAGTGATGTAATGCAACAGTGCTTCCTCCAACTTTACCTTAAACTCATTTTCATCACTTCACATAAGAATTCAACACTCATTCCTGATAAATAAGCCCACTAATGCTCTAAAGGGTTCATTTATTTCTGCCCAAGCTAAATGGTTGTTTATTTGTATTTCTTTGTACTGCAGCCGAACGAGGACGGTTTACTGGCACACAGTATCTCACACCTGTGAGTTGAGTCAACTTCCTGGGGAACTGGTGGGTCCACTTTCAAACACTGGCAGACAAACTGACTTCTGCCACTTGTGCTGGGAGGGATTTGTGCTGACAGATCTCAGATGGTTCAATCCTAGATGTGGACTATGCACAACATGTTCATTAGAGAAACATGCAATAGCAATAACATTACATTTAGCTCATATACAACACACACACCATGCCCTTGTGAGAACAGGCATAATCAGGGGAAAACATTATCTTCTTCTCAGTAAGTCTGTGATGGAAAACTAAAATCCTTGGGGGAAAATAGTCATACAGTGGAAACAGTAGTCATGAGCAACACTAACTAACCCCTTATCCTCAGGGAGGAAGGAACAAAACAGACCCACAAAAGGTAAAAATACAGTTACAAGGTTTTGTCCATGAAATCACATGACTTTGCTGTGATGTGTTACCACGCAATTATCTGTTTTGCGGAATGCTTTGTTTGAGTTATTCGGGCATCAGAAACACATTCTTTTGCAGCTGATGTCACATTTTAACTTGGTCTGTCTGCTGAAGTAATAGTGATTTGTTGCAGTACCTTATAGGCTACCGAGTACTCTGCAGCCCTGCTTCAGCAATGCTTAGATGACTTGACAGAAGCAAACGCAAGCATCCTCACCAACCTATCGCAGGTGGCTGTGAGCACCTGTGACTGAACAAGGCTTTTATGCACAATTTCTCGCCTGACATACTAGATGCAAAAGGTGCCACAACTTAATACTTGGGAGAAAAGAATCCGAACCCCGTCAAGTCGAGATGATATAAAACCCCCCCCCCCCAAAAAAACAAAAAAACATGACAGCAGTAATAGTGAGGTGCAGAGATATTGAGCTAAAGATCGACTTAACAGAAACTGTAATTTCTAAGAAATAAAGCCAAAACGGCTCGGGACAATAGTCTCAGTCGGATCATAAAAAATTTCCGAGAGCATCACTGATATGACGGCGCAGAAACCAACCACGTGTTTACGTAATGGAAAGCCAATCTTTCAATGTTAACCCCTCCTCCCCTCCTATTTCTAACTAAGGTCCGACGCTAAAGGAAATTCATGCAAATGTTTTTATACAGGCGCACCGTACTTTTGGAGATGCAAGTGGCGTGGCGCTGAAAAGGCTTGAGGAAAATACCCCACAAAGGGAAGAAACGCACACTCCAGGAATCACGGACACACACCAAGAACCCAAGCCTGGCTTTAACAGAAACGTTGCAGTGTGGGACGATTAGACATGAAAGCTGAGGTTGGTGTTATCTGACCTCGCCAAACAAGCTGGTTTATAGGAGAAAGGAATTGGACTTGATCCGGCAATGTGGTGTTTTGCTGGGGCTATCATTGCAGCAGTCTGTGCATAGGATGCATCCTCCCCTGGCTTTTGATGCTGTGCAGATCCACCCTCCTCTCCTCAGAGTGATGAACTAATAGGCAATGATTTTCTCCTCGGAAATCCACCGTGTTTTACTGTTTTAATGTTAGTTGTGTTTGTTTACTGGCGGCCCGTCTCCTCCCGGTGCGACACATGCAATTTAAAGAGTATATTTTCTATTATCGACTAGTTGAGGAGGCATCCTTTATACACCAGAAGGAGAAACACACCATAATTACGAAGTGTGACAGGTACTGAAAATTTTGCCACGTGAATGCAAACGCATAGGACTTGGATATACCTATTTTTCTATGATACAATTGGTAGCCTTGTCCTGGAGAACTGATCCAATTGTGTTATTATGCAACCGCAAGGATCTCATCTATATCTGGGTGTTTAAGCCACTGGATTGCTCTTCGCCCAAATCAATGTGGTTTCTTTGGAACATTTTCAGCAAAGGAACGCATATGCTGCAGTGTCTTTGTGGCAAGAGTCTTAAGAAAAACAAGAATCCAAGTGGTAAGCTCATCACTATTATGCCTACTCCTCCGTTTTGCTGTGAACCGGCGTTGTGCGTGCGTGCGCGCGCGTGTGTATGAGCGAGAGAGAGTGTGTGTGTGTGTTCGTGTGTATATGTGTGTGTTTCTGCGTTATTCATTTGTTTGTTGTAATGGTGATAGATCTGCAATCATATTTATGCAGCGAGTGGATCATGCAGAGGCGCCGGGAGGGGGGGACAACTTATTCTTGTGCTGCTACTATCGGCGAGCCCAGGTTTGGGGACGCGCAGCGCACCAACACACAAAAGCCCCCCCCCCTGCATCACCACGGCGCCATGATCTCCTAACTTTTTAAATAGCACTCACACACACACGGGCAAGATGTTATTTCAGTGGATCAAATCCGTGCACAGTTATGTTGCCCAACGTGATTGCCCTTAACCAGATTATTCCATCCTCGGGGTTACTGCAGCAGCATTGCCCCTCTGCAACACCACTTCTCGATTAAATGGGCTACCCGCTATATTTTCAGCAAGCAAGCCGGAGGAGACAGACTATTCTTTCATGTCTATCTCTCGGCTGTTGCGGCTCGATATTCCTCATGCGGTCCAGGAAAAAAAAAAAAAAAACAACACGATTTTACAACAGCATTTTGAGTTAATTTTGCGCCTCCGACAAGGCATCAGAAAGTGAATAGGACATGTATATGAACTGAAGGGCTCCACTGGAAGAGCAACTCTACCTTCCCACAACGGGTTATTATTCCCAGTAATATTTCCACCTCATGTAATGCAACGTTCTCTTAAGCACCAGTGAGCAAACAATGCTCATTTCAACAGGCTGTTGTAGGTATGAAGGAAAAGCCCCAGGTGGACAGCATGTAGTACAGGCTACTTGTTACCTCATGTTGTGGGTTTGAAGATGATGTGCTCAGCAGCAGTACAGTTCCTCGACACTGCAACTGCAGCATAGTAGATCATCATCATACTGTAGTGGGACTATTTGCCTTGCTGACACTGCAGGAGCAACAACAAAGACATTGTCTACTATCACCTCAGCAAAACAACACATGTTTTTATTGGTATAGTCAGTGTTTGATGGAGGTTAGTGTCTCCTGTTTTAAATGTGACTAAATAATTTCCTGCTACATGTGATACTTTAATGGCATGATGAGCTTCATTCAGGACACAGTTTGATCTGCCCTTAATAGCAAAGCTAAACTTACACAAACCTTCTTTAAACCCTTGAGATTTTTAAGATTTCTATTCTTTCAAGTGTGCTCAATAACAAAAATGACTGCACAATAGAGGCAAGTTTTTGCAAAGCTGTTAACAGTCACAGCAGAAGCAACTCCTTTCAGTGTGTCTCTTTTAAGATAAAACTGAATCTTATAGGCCTGCTATTTATACGTCATTGTATAACCTCATCACCATTCCTAATTTTGTGTAAGTTATATTTATAGAACACATAATTGCTGTTCATTACTTTATAGTAAGTCATTTGAAGTTGAGTAATGAATCAGTGTGTAATTTGAAGTCATGCGCATTGATATGTGACTGTAACATTTGTATTGTTAAGCCCTATCGCTCAGTTGTTATAAATTGATTGTGTGGGCACAGAATTGTCAGGAATTGTACTGAAGCAGCATCTACGGCTTTGACTCTGCTGAGAAATGGAGTATGCCAAAACACAGACTGTGTCAGTGGGGTGCAGCGCTGTTTTAAGTATATGAACCAAAAGTCATCCACCAATACTCCACACTGTCAAAAATCATGCAGCAGATTGGATTTCAGCAACAGAGGCACCTTAAACGACTTCAGTGGATTGTCGTAGTGGGACAGAAATCCTCTTTGTGGCCCTCTGTCAGCTGAGGCAGGTGTTTCCAGTGTTGTTCTCACTAGGCCCGAGCTCCACAGGCCTAATATACTGTAGTGCTCCAGCTCTTTCGCTGTATTTATAGTAACACGACATAACAGGGGGAACACAGAGGGATGCCAACCAGGCTGCATCAATAAGAAGAATCAGTTTTATTGAAACCTGTCTGCATCCACTTCAACCTACTATTTAATATTGTCTTTTGGTGCAGGCTGCTGACAAGTCATTGTTTAAAGCATCTTGTCATTTTTGCGTCATCCATAACTGTCACATTGCTTGATAAGGCAGTATTCAAGACAAAGCCCTGAGAGATGTTGTATTCTAATGGAAGTAGAAAATATTGGGTCAAAGTCAAAAAGCATATATCATCGTCATTTTGAAAACAGTACCCATCCACTTTCTGAGTTCCTTAGTGAAGCCTCACTTCGCAGTAGAAGTTGCTGCGCTGTCAGAATTTCAGCCGTGTCACTTATTCTAGCGACATTCTTTTTTCATCTACTGTAGATGATGCTAACGGATGATTGTCTGGTGTGGTTGGCCTTAATGTTCACTCTCATGTCCCAGCATGTCTTTGAGTGAACATACTTCATTAATTAAATTAGATAATGAAGGAGCTGAGTGGAAGAGATGCAGTACATTTCACCCCGGAGCCTGTGCAGCAGTGGTGATTGTGCACGTGACGGCAAAGTTGTAAGCCTTAAACTTTGAGAATGTCATTGAATGATGTAAGCATCTATGATAGTGGACTAATGAGGGCATGTGGGTAAATGACACGGGGGATAGTTATGTCATGGCTTGCCATAAGTACTGAAGGCAGACATTTGATGGATACTCCCTGAAGTATATTAGTCTGTGTAGCTTTGAGGTGAATGCTTTAATTGTAGATAGTTAGCGTCCAGTCTGAAAAGACTCGTAAAGCTGCGTCTACATGTGTAAAAAGCAGCTATTGAAAGCTTTGGTTTATCTCTCCTTAACCAAAACTTTCTAGAATTTAAATGTGCATTTTAATAGCTAGAATCTGTTGCAAATGTTCTTTTCATGTGACATTCTCACCTCTGAGGAAGACGAAGGGTTCACAGCGAATCCTACCTGATTTCCGAGGGGCTGGTTTTTTTTTTACACAGTTTGATTCATTTGTGCAACATACCCACGCTAGTTTAATTTGTGGCAATAAAGAAAAGGCTGTATAATTAAAGGGGATGGGTAAGATTCAAACAAGAACTCCTACAATTAGAATAACAGCAGGGTTTGCTAAAAATATCCTTCTCCAACCGCCATGGCATGTTGCTAGGTTTCATACAAAAACATTGCAGTAAGTTTGGAACAGAGCGGAGCTTTTGCTGGCCCTGGCATAGTACAGCTAAGATTAAAAAGCAGGATTTAATGTTAACTTATTCATCCTACAGTGCAGTTTCATCTTAACTGTGTAATACAACAGTGAAGGCATCCATCAAGGTTTTAACTTTGAGGTTTTTCCTATGGATGTATGCGTTTTTTGTGGTTATCTAGAAAAAAGGATCATGTTGCATGTTGTTGCAGAGCCACAGGTGAGCGAGATATGTCTTTTTTTCCTTGCATGTGAAAGTGACAGATCGTTTTTCACACTGCATTAATGTTTCTTACTCTTGAGAAATATGACCCGCAAGATCCTGCGGAGGTTCATACTCGTACATGCTATTGAACACAATCTTGTGTATGTTTCCATTCTTGAAAGCCAACATGAACTGATCCACTTTCTGTCAGCGCACGGGTCAATATTATCTTGTTTATCAGTTAAAACCGAGGTAAAGCACTGAAAGTAGATGCTTCATATAATGTATGCTTTTAACTAATGGTGCAAAGAAGCTACCTTTACTGTAACTGGCATTCAGTAGATTAAGGCATTACAGTATCATGCGCTTTCTGAATAAACTAGTAACCACTTTAAAAGGTCACATCTTTCTTTGAGTCCATCTAATGCATCTTTCATTTCCTAGATAATTTATACAAACAATCTGATCTAAGAAGATGTGCTCACACATTGAGCACAAGATAGCTGACAGTTTTATGTAAATAGATATTTAGCAGCACATGGAACGTCTGATGTATTCGTTACAACCTTGTTAAAGGCCAAGAAAATATCCTGACAGAAAACTGCAGAGTAAATCGAAGATTAGTTGATTGCTTTGTGATTTGAGCCATGGGTACAGTTTGCTACCTGTGGTGCGAAAGGTAACTGTGAGGAACATCACGCGGCAGAATGAGAATGACAATGTGATTACTGTAAATGATGCTGATTTATCAGAACAGGAATGCTGTGTGAGGCAGGGTTTTTATTTTATCTGACTTTGTATTCACAATATACATAATAATAAGAGTGTCCTTGATGCCAAACCTTTAGTAACAAATGATCAAAAGCTTTTCATACTTTTCCTTTCCACAATATCTGCCAGCAGCTTTATTTTTGTGGTTGTGGTGAGTTATGTTTGACACAGAGGCCTGAAATTGGCCATTTGTTGAAAAGGTACTGACGTGGTGTTGTCAGATTTGAAGGAATAATTTAAAGACTTCTGGTTGCAGGACCACATACTGTTTCAGATAGGGTAATAAATTGTGTCTATTGTCAGTTTTATGATCTCTCCTGTCTTCAATCATTTGGAGCTATTTAAGGTGAAATTCTTATTCAGGCCATGATGTGTTGACCAAACTAAGTAAAGTGCTTGATAGTATTTCGGCATCACAAGGTAAAAAATCCATAATTACCTTTCAGTATATTGTAATTTTAGGTTGTAGCAGATCTATCCCATGGTTTAGTTGTAAGTAGGTAGGAGGTTCAATATGTGGTTGGTATCTGTAAGTAACAGATCGCTGATTAGATTCAGTGAGATGAAACTCGTTGGGTATCGTCTGTGGCTCAACACCGATGCCTGGACAAGTGCCCTCTCTTTTTCAAAGTGGTGTGAAAAGGCATCAGGTCATCTATATTTATTGTTTTGATCTGGGCAGAGAGGAGAGAGCAGTAGAATTAACCCTTTATCGGGTAAGTGACTATTTTTGGTAATTTCCGCATGCATTACAAGACAGTGACAGCAACAGTTACAGTGAGGACAGTGAGTCAACAATCTCACGTCCAATGTGGTCTACAAGGTCTGTAAGGTCCACCTCTGTGAACAGTGAATGCAACTGTTGTTGTTAGGTACAATGAAGTAATGGTACTAAATATAAGTAATGATGTTCAAAGTGATAATGTGTCTGGATCAGCATGTATGTTGTTGTAATGTTCTTAAAGTGTTGTTCTAATGTTCTAAAATACATGCTCCTTTCAACTTACATGTGTTTTTCTTGTATTTGTTATATTTACTTCTTGGATTTATTTATTTATAATTTTTTTTGCCACTTTCAGGTAAGGAACCAAATATGGTAACTTCTTTGAACTTGATTTTGTACATAACAATACAACATTTTGAACATTTTCACAAAAGTAATGAAGTCTTGTTAGGTCCTCCAATAACACACTAAAGTTGAACATTTGAATTTCAGAGTATTTCTTTGAGTGCCCTATAAGGGTTAAGGTGGAATTTTTTTCCTTTGATTTTACTCCTGCAGCTTTAAATGTGACACAGATATAACTCAGATCTCTAACTCAGGTTTATTTCATATAATGTAATTAAATTTATAATGGAGTTAAGGGCTGGTTTTCCAACTCCTCACCTTATTTTATATCATGAATAGAAGGTCACAGTTTTTCGGTGAATTCTAAACCATATGTTAACTCTGAGCTAGTATCTTTTGTAAAAAAATGAACAACATTGATTGTATTTTGTCAGGTATAAAAAAGGTGCGAGTTTAAGCTTTTTTTTTAGACCCAATGGTATATAAATTCATTCCAAGGACTTCCTGAATTTCACTGACCTCACTAGTTCATAACTGACGACGTGCGCAATTCTGATAGCTCTATTTTTTCTAGGAACACTGGGAAATTGAGGTGCATCTCAAAATAGTCATCACATCAGGATAATATAGCCTCAGCTTTTCCCCACTTGGTTTGCTGCCCTGTGTCTTATGGAAGCTCCATAAATCATCCTGTAATTTGGCTCAATCCTTGCCTTTAATAGTGGGAGCTGTGTGACACATTCCCCGTGTCTCTGAGTGGAGATGTGGCTTTATAGAGAGAAGCAATGGCGTAACACTATC
The DNA here is from genome assembly GCA_037367365.1 of Apogon talboti. Taxonomy (NCBI): domain Eukaryota; kingdom Metazoa; phylum Chordata; class Actinopteri; order Kurtiformes; family Apogonidae; genus Apogon; species Apogon talboti. The sequence continues at coordinate 17,432,758 of JAPQRQ010000015.1, read as the reverse complement.
CTAAGCAGGTTCTTTCTAACACACGGCACATCTTACTGCTAACTATTTCAAAGATCCCTGGATCCCTGGAGATGCTGAGCTCCTGTGCTGGGCTGATGCACTGCACTCTGATTCACAATGAAGTGACAAAGTGTTGAGCATGATAGAGCAAGAGCAAGGGATGCAATGCAAGTAGAGTATAAGATATGTCGCTTTTTTTTCCTTTTTTTACAATAAACACATTCTTTAAACGGATATGCTGATGGGTTGCCACAAATACAGACTCTATTGTTATCATCACTGCCAAAAATGTACAGTGAGGTGTCATAAATGCCTGATGTTAACATTGTACAAATGGATGAGCAATTTTAGTAGGTGTGTGAAGTGCTTTAGTCTTCAGAGATAGCTTTTATCTCTGAGTTTTGGGTATGAACTGATTGCTTTGACAGTCTTGTGTAATGAAATCAACATTGTCAGATAGAGGTATTTAATGGCTCTATGCGCAATGTGCCATCTGTTACTACAATAATATCAAGACGGCAGGTACAATACTTCACTTGTGGTGAAATGGAATCAATAGTTCCATGCAGTTTTTTTTTTTGCTATTCTGTCAATGTGGAAGTGATATTAGTATTGACAGTAGCAAAGCGTCGATAAAATATCATTCCCAGTTGTCCCCCGTGACCTCTTTTTTGTGCCCTTACTGCAGTTCTTCTCCATTATAGAAGGAAGCGGTAACAATTTAACTTAAATACTTCCCCTCACCCACAGACATATCCTCTTCAGATTGAAAGCTGACATAATTACAGAGGAGATGTTCTTAAGGAGAGTAGTTAGCTTCCGCTGAATGAAGCCCATGGAGAGGTATAATTTTAGAGTTTTATGTACAGCAGGTATCATTGTATATGAGGGTCTATAAGTGGTCACCAGAGGCACAGCCTAGCTATCCTGACAAAGTCCATTGATTGAATATAAATATATATTTCTGAAAGGAGCTGGAGTTTTCATTCTCATTTCATATCATCATGTCATTTGTTACTTTTTTAAAGAATCCCCATTCACTGTCTGGATTTCAGTCCTCGTGCCTCACCAACACTAGATCTTGTAACACCCTTGTCACTTCATTTACTCTCCACTTCATTTCCAGACACTGTGTCTAACTTACAGTTACACACTCGCATTATTTTGGATCCTTGTGATAAGCTTTACTTAAGAGGTAATACATCTCTACGTAAGTCATAATATAAGATGCTTTTTATTTTATCGTATGATTTAAAAAATAATAAATTTTTCAATTATACATTTCCATATTTCTGGTCTATAATACAGTACAAATACATTACATATGGGTTATTGGTGAGATAACAATGCCTTATAAGGTCAATAATTTTTCATTATGGATTTAGGCTGATGGTTATTTACTTAGATTAACATGTTAATCATTATACCCAAATTATGTTTTCCAACTAGTACACACTTTTCATTGAATAATAAGGCTATGTATTGTTGTAGTGTATGTAATTATATAACATTTCTTTACAGAAAAAGCTAATAGTGTGACTTCGGACAGGACAATTTTGGAAGATATTCTCCAATGCCAGCATGAGTGCAACATATGTGCTCTATGACTTTAAATTGATTCAACCTTTTCACTTAGTATTATCAACATTTTGTCCAGTTCTTTAGCTAATCACCACAGCCCTTCAACATTATGATGAAGGGGATTTCTTATCTTTTGAGAAAACCTGAACCATAAGCACAATCAGATGCATCCACAATGCTTACATCATGCAGTTCTCTCAGTTACCAGCAGTTATGGTCAAATGTGTTCTGTGAAGTCACAACAATTCTGACCTTTGATCAAAACGAAATCATCCTTAAGTCCAAGCAAATATTTGAGAAATTCCCTTAACTTTTCACTGAGATATTATATTCATAGAAGTGGATGTGAGGTCAATATGAGCTTAAACTTTGATCTTTGGACACATTTCAGTTCATGCTTGCACTTAAAATTATTTGTGGCAAAATTTGTGACTTTCTATCAATCTGTTCCTGACATTGCATTTTATACATGATGGAGACATAATGGAAGAGGACTGAGACACACACAATGAAGAAAAAGATGTGGGTTTTCCATTAATGAGGATTAAAAAGGAAACTTATTTACTTTAGTGACAAATATTTAAATACATGTTTAATTTAATCAGAGATTAAATTCCTTTCACTCTCAGTCTTGTTCTGAATGAACGTCAGTGGATGAAATCATAAACTACTCAGTTCTAAAGACATGATTCACAGCAGACACACCAAATGAGGACAGTCTGGGAAAATGTCTTACTTGACAGGGCCTGATGGAAATACAAAATAAAAGATTAGGAAAAAATATTGATGCAAATGAGTCTATGAAATGAAATAAGTCCCAGGCAGAACAAACAAGTACTGTTGAAAATGAAGCTGACAAGTACTGAAGTAGTTTATGGACATCAAATAATAGCAAAACACAACAAGGTGGGCAGTGGCATATGAGATCAGCGCTGATGGGAATAATCAGTTTCAAATGAAGGCAAAATGATTTGACTGGGTTTTTTTAAATTTTAATTTAATTTGTATTCTAGTAGCTCCTGTTGATATTTTATCTCTCTCTAAATTGCAAAATCCTTTACCTGAACTGAAGGGTTAAAAGACTGGCAGGATGTTGAGTCACTTTGTTTATTATATCATTAATGTTGTCTTCAGGTTGTCATCTACTAGCTGGAAATGATAAAATGGTATTAGTGCGTTGCTGGTGCTATACAGTAAGAATGGGCCATGTTCCCCATGGCATCGGTGACAAGGATATAACATCTTTAACCTTTAAGCGCATTACATCGAACATGCTACATTGTGTGTGTTTACGTTATTGAGCCACATTATGTGCCACTGCAAATTACACAGCCGAAGGTGCACTGTTTAAGCGATGCCGTGTGCTGTTATAGAGCGATGAGGAGTCCTGGAGGGAAGCGCACAGCGAGGTCAGCTGAATCCACTTCTTTCCCTCGCTGAAAGTACATTTAAATGATTTGATTATGATTGATTGCAGATATGATTTCATGACTCACTGTTGGCCTGTAGCTCATTTATTACAGTTGTCCATCATCTGACTGTGCTCCCTATTGTCTCAGTAACCCGATCAGGATGCTCTCCCTTTCTCTCACTCACTAACTGAGTCTTTTTCAAATTTATATACAAATTTAGTTTATTGGCATGACCATAATGAGGTATGATATTGGAAAAAAAAGGAGAGAGAGAGAGAGAAAAAGCTATATACACAATTTAATCAAATTAAATCAGAATAAATCATCTTAAAATTTGATTGGACACGGTGTAAACCATATATAAAGTTGTCAAGTTTGCATAAATCAAAGCTCAATGACTGGTTGTGTTTGTGGTTTCTGTGTTTCTTCACAGTTATTCCTGTATTCATTACTAGATGTTGAATTGCGCAGAGTTGTAGATATCTAGTGTTGTGTCGTACTTTTCCACTCTTTTGGCTGTTATTGGGGTTGTCATGATTGAGGGCTGTGTGAGGATCAGGGTAGAGGGGACCTTTCAGTACCTTGTGGCTATGCAAAATTTTGTGAAAGCAGAAGCTATAGGGTCACTGACTTTCAATTTGGTCTTTTCCCAAATAAAAGAGGAAATTGGCTGAAGAAAACGCTGTCTAGCATTTGTTGCATTTCTGTGGAAGTTCATTGAAATGCTGTTGTCCAGTTTCAGAGGGGTTTCAATGTCTTTCTCCTTTAGCTGTATTCTGCTTAATACTTGTATATTTTCATCATACTCCCCCTGTTTTTTTAATGATTTGATTCACTTAATGAATATGTAAAATGTCACTTATTTATTTTATTTTATTTTTTTAGATTTCTCCACATTCTTCAGTCATCATGGGTGCATTAGTTGCACATATGTACAGTGTCTTCCTCAGTCTGGCTCTGTCATTCCGTCTACTCCATTCAGCATTCAGGGGTCTGTTCTGTGCAGTGCTGGAGGTTGTGTGGTGGCTACGGTATACTGTGTAGATTTTTGCTGCAGTGCAGCAGGCAGTATTGTGCTGCCGCTGCCTCTGTCTTTCCACTGCTCTCTCCCTCTCTCTCTCTCTCTCTCTCTCTCCCTCTGTATGGATTCATTTTTGTGTACATTGTTTGTGAGCAGTGGAACACTTCCAGACAGTTTTGCTGTAAAAAAAAAAAAAAAAAAAAAAAAAAAGAACAAGCCCCAGAGCTTCCATCTCATTCATCACTCCTAGCCAAGCACTTTGTTGCTTTCCACTCTTTTTTCCTTGGTAGTTGCATAGCTTTGTCAACCTTTTTATGATGACCTTTTGCAAGTTCTTATTTTCAAGACTTGTGTTCACCTCATGCACCTCCCTGTCTTGGAGTACAGTTTTAGGCTCATTCCCCCCGGGGCTGTTGTCCTTTATTCAGACAACGACTGAGAGGGGGTGAGTGAGGTGATGTGGTGGGCAGTGACTAAGTAACCTGTTTGTTTTGGTGAGTGCTTGGGTCCCTGCGCAGAAACACCAGTTGTTTTCAGTTACAGACACCGGGCTGGAGACAGTGTGTCAGTGACCAGACACATTCAACACCAGACGCTGAAACACTTCTAACAGAGGACCTGCAGTCAATCTCAACAGCCTTATTTTGTCTGGGGACTCAGTGCACGTGGGCCTCATGCACCAGCTTTATCTTAGAATTCTCTTATACAGTATTTTCTCTTCATTTTTCTTTTTGTAACTGGAGAAGAAATAAATTCAGTTGCACCAAATATTTTAAACCATTCAAATCCATTCTTATGCAGGTGTACTGCGTGATGAATTCCACTTAATCATAAACTAGAGGCATGTGGGCGATTGTTTGTTATTAGCATAGAAAACACTTCTGAAACACTACAAGTATAAGAGCAGAGCTGTGTTCCAGTTGTTGTTTTAGTTCCTGTCATTGACTTCCCCTCGGTCCTTGGTAATATGTAATGACATAAATCATGCAGAATAAACAGAATGGATCTGCCTTCGTTCACTTTCTGCCCAAGCAATCACCGACCCATCACAAGGTGTAGGTTTAGCGTTGTGCTGCTGTCTACAGATAATCACGGATAGCGACCCTTGTAGATGTAAAACAAGCCACACACCATCAACACAGGCAGCAAATGAGTCGATACACATGTTGTAACTTCAGTTTAATATGACAAATGAAGTACACATAGGAAAATGTGCTCCTCCTCTAATTACACCTATCTGTTCTCCTGTGTTTCATAGCAATTTAAATAAGTACCCTGATCAATTTATTCTTCCTCTCCTTCTTTTGCAGTTATCCAAGCGTCATGTACTGTACGTTACTTACACCTAACCATGGATATATTTCCTTGTATCAGATGTACAACTGCAATGCATTGTGGGTGATACACAGCCAGTTTATTGTTGAATTAAGTGTTTTTCAGGAATTGGAACACTTAAAATGGCAGTAGGTATGTCTACTGAGGGTAAGAGGGTACTATTTAAACCACTACTGGAACATATCTCAGTTATGAAGTGCAAATATGACTCATCAGTGGTTGGGAAATAATTGTACTATAATATATTTGATGGAATGTCTGTACAGGTGTTGCAGGAAACTCATAAATAGGAAACTCAACATTGGCAAAACATTTGTGATCCAGTAAATGCCACGTGAGCAGTGGGATGCACAGTAACTGAAATTAAAGGAAAATTATTGGAGATGAAAAGCAAAAAAAAACAAAACTGCACCGCTCAAGCCAAAAGCTCCATGATGGCAACTGGAGGAGGACAGGAGGAGGTGGCGGTTTCACAAGTAGAGTTCAAGAAATAATTGGAGAGGTATCAGTGACAGGTGTCCAGTCAAACGCTCCACTTGACAGCAGAAACACTCCACGGGACACAGGAAGCAGTTTATGCAGCCAGTGATACATGCACACACCATCAGCTTTAATGGAGATCAATGGACCGATTCTTTTTCTTTTACTCACAAACTTTATTATCCAGTTCATATGATTACTTTAAAGTATGTACCTAAAACATGTAATTATTTAAGTATGTATATAGTGTTTTTTTGCAGTTTTTATATTCTTTAAATGTAAAATGTGTTTTCTTGCGATGGACAATCAAGTGAAATGTTTTTTCTTATCTTGGTGAGATTGCACTCAGCCTTGTAAAATTGATTTCTGGGATACAAAAATTAATGGGAAATTATCGATATGAAAAAACAAAAGTGTTGCTATTGCTTCACATATGAGGTCCATTCTCTCTAGCATGCGGGCCATGCAGTTGTCATTTTACCAACACCATTTAGCCATGACATGACAGCACTTGACATTTTGGGTGGGTTACCTCCAGCCCTCTGAGAAGGTGTCTGTGCAATCAGTGGGATATGGTTATCTGCATGTTGGAAGGTTCTGGCACAGAGATGGTGGCGGGGTCTCTCCAAGTGGGTGACAGATGAGATACAGCATGTATGAGAAAATATGATATGCACGTGCTCTTGTGAATGAGTTAAAAGGTTGTTCCGTGGGGCGTAAGGAAACCTGTTCGGCTTCACAAAAGAAACTTAGCGTCATTGCTTTAATTGTAGTGTTGAAGTTGCTGAGAAAAAATGCACAAGATTTTTCAGCTTGACCCAGAAACGACAACTTTTGCTAAGATTGTGGAGAAGCGTGTACGCAAGGCGCTAAAGACTGAAGGACAGGATGGTGAGTCCTGGTAGAGAGATTGGCATGCTGATGAATAGGAGGTGCACTTGTTTCTGCTAATCTCATGATGGTTCATAATGCTGTATGATTATTACCTGAATAATCTGTAGCATGTAAAGCAAGCACTAGGAGGTGATGTGAACCTGATGAGCAGGGGGAAAGTCTTATCGATGTAGTCTGCTCCCACACCAATAAAACTAATCACTGCATTGCAGATGATCAAACCTGAAGGTCATACTTTGTAGTTTGTGTGTGCATGTGAACATATTAACATGTCTATGAGTGTGTGATCGACTCGCCAATTATTTTATGTAGCTGCACAACAAAATAGGAGGAGGTGATTTCATTATGTATGCAATGCTTCTGGAGTTTATTTTGTGTTATTTGTCATGCATAAAATATGAACCTTTATCAAGGCCATGTAGATTGATGCACAGTGGATACAGTGACATCTTCTCTTCTCTTCTCTTCTCTTCTCTTCTCTTCTCTTCTCTTCTCTTCTCTTCTCTTCTCTTCTCTTTTCTTTTCTTTTCTTTTCTTTTCTTTTCTTCTCTTCTCTTCTCTTTTCTTCTCTTCTCTTCTCTTCTCTTTTCTTCTCTTCTCTTTTCTTCTCTTCTCTTCTCTTCTCTTCTCTTTTCTTCTCTTCTCTTTTCTTCTCTTTTCTTCTCTTCTCTTCTCTTCTCTTTTCTTCTCTTCTCTTTTCTTCTCTTCTCTTTTCTTCTCTTTTC
>JAPQRQ010000015.1:17373693-17391910 GCA_037367365.1 Apogon talboti | reverse complement strand
CATAAACCATGCTGGTAAATGACAGTGGACATGGTTGTGGTTCATGGTCTGTGCTCTTAATCACTCTAACCGCCTTCTTCCTCTGCTGCTAATAATCAGTGATCTGGTTTGACGTTATGTTTTGGAGTGTCAGTGATTGATTGGTAAGGGTTAACGTCTGCTTTTAAATTAAATCATGACCCGTACGCTAAAAACACAATGGCATCTGTGGTCAGCCGGCTGTGCTCCACTGTTCACATTAAAGATGACCAGCTCAGTGAGTGAAAGCAAGTGTGTGCGGTGTGATCCTACGGCACTGCACCACTGACTGCTATTGGAAATTGTGTGTCCTAAGGCTCTGATCTATACATCATACAACCCTCTGTGTCTCTGTTGCATAACATACGGAAATAAAGTGAAACAAATGCTTTTGTTTTTCTACCGGTTGTTTTTGTTTCCATTAGTCTCTGTTTCTTACAAATCCACAGGAAGTATAAAGACATACATAGCAAAAACAAGCTGGCAGCACAGGATCAGTGTGTGTTTACACTACACAGAAACCCAAAATCACATTATGGTGAACACTACTGACTCTAATATTAGTTGCTGCCACACACACCCTCATAACCTCGACTTTTTGTAGGTCACAACTCTACACAGTTTGTCACTGCTTTAGTTATATGGATACAACCTTTGTGGATTAATGAAATGACAGATTCAGTGATAGACTCAGTAAAGTGATTGATAGTTGGACTGTTCACTGTCATTATCAGGCACTTTTGCATAGACACAGCATCTGTGATTTAACCTTTTTTGCATTGTGACCACTTGAGGGCATCTTTGTTGTCTTAAGAAAGTTCCTTTTTTTTCTTTTTCTTTTTCATTCAAAGGCTTTCAACATCATGCTATGAAGTCCAGAAAAGCAGTGGAAGATACAAATGCTATATATGGCAGCTCAGTCAGGACAAAGTACCAACATGACAGACAGTTATGTGTCTGGAAATCCACCCAATGTTTAATTCAAAGGATTAATTTCTCACTATGCAAACTAAAATTGATAAGACTCATTTAATTTCAACTCTACCTTACTAAACTCATCACATAACTTGTAATCTCTTTCTTAAAAAAAATAAATAAAAGAGTAAACATAACAGTGAAGCACTGAGGAAAAATGTCTGTACAAAGCAGTTGTAATCCTGCAGTAGGTCTTGCTGAGCTCTGCACTGCCCTCTAGTGGATAAAAATAAGTAAAGCAATTTAAGCTTGACCTGGGCAAAAATCAGCCATTCACTTTTTCATTACTATTTAAAGAAAGGTGACTATAAGTGTGGTTTATCCTCTATTGGTGCAGATTGTGTGAAACTTTTGCGTGATCTGCCTATCAGTAGTACATTACATTCAGTTGTAGTATGTGATGAGTTGAGCTTTGTTATTTAGGTTTTAGTTTGTAGGTATATTATTGTGCTAATTGCATGCTGTAAGACTCCTATTATATTTAAATCAATATAAGATTCAACCTATCTTAGTCAAAAAAATTCCTGTTGCATTATTTATCTCTTGTATTTTTAATTTTTTTTTTGGATTGTCACATGCACTGCACATGTTTCAGGATACATTCATTAACCTCCTTGAAAACAGATGATGTGGTTCAACTGACTCACTGTGACTTATTTATAGGTTATGTAAGTATAACTCCTGACTTTTCAGTGGAAGTATAATGTGCTGGTGTCTTTGTGAACTAGATGTGATGGTAAAACATTGAGTTTCTGAAAGGATAATACATAGTGGAAAGAATGACACAACCTTCCTGGAAAATGACACAGTGAATTATCTGTACAGTGCTGTGTTAAATCTTATGTGTATGGTTTTAAACCACGTATCACAGGCAAATGTCAATATCACACCCCAGTTTGCTGTACCTCTGATTAGACTAAGTGGATCCTGTACTTGAAGTATTTGATGTATTCAGAGCTGTGGTAACATTTGATCTGCGACAGTGTTAATGGGTGTCTGAGTGTGTGGTAATGTCTGCCGGTTAATGACTACTGTCATACTAGAGTATTAACCCTGTCACTTCAAACTAATCACTGCACACATTGTCCTTCTGTCACCTCCATTAACTCACACTCCAACTCATGCACACACACTATTTTCTTCCCCCGAAGTGGCAGAGTGTCATCTGTTTTTCTCACTTTATTTTCAGGACCAAAGGGGTCACAGGGGCCAAAGTGCATCCAAGTTAATGACGATTAGCGTCATAACTTTGGCCATTAAACACATCATTAGTCTTTCATTGTCTCTTGGGGAAAACTTTATTGCTGTTTTCAATCAGTACTGACTGAGGTCCCTTTCATGCAATGTCTCATTGGAGATCTGTGGTGCATATCATATGAGCATACCTTAATAGACCTCCATGAGGGAAACATTAAAGCCGAAGTAATATGAAGCCTACTTCTCAATCATAATATTTCAAAGAACTGTAATTATTATGGAATTGAGATTCTTTTATTCAAGGCATTTATCATGTAGAATGTTTAGAATTCATTTGTAGCATGATTATATGGTCCTCCTTTCCCAGTACAGTAATTGATATGAGTGAAGCGCCATTAAGCAATACTCTCATATTAACATAGACCAGTTTTAATGTGGAAGATGAATTGCTCATGAAAAAAAAAGACCAAGATTTTACAGCTCCTTGCATCTTGTAGTTGTCTTTAAGTCATTTTTTTCCTCTCTGCTTTTAATCTATTAGCAATACATTATCATCCTCAAAACTACACTCACCTTTACCCTGCATCAAGGAATCATTTATATGAAAGGAAATGTCAGATAAGGATTAATGGAACACAAAACAATCCATTAAGAATGAGGGGAAAAAAGAGGTTTATAGCTATACATGAATCTGCAGTTGTTATTGTGTATATAATATCTTCTCTTTCCTATGAGGTTTGCCCAAATCATCCAATTTGTTTAAAGCCTGTTCTGATCATTTATGTGTATTTGTGAGTTTAGTGTAAGTGTGTGTGTGTGTGTGTGTGTGTGGAAATGTGACAGATCTGTGGGGGAGCTGTCAGATGCATATTTAAAGATGCAGACATTCTCTGCTTTCTTACACCTGCATTCATATCAGGTATCATCTTCAGAGTGCAGCTTGACAAGAAACCAGATTTAAAAAGAGTCTGGCCACATGGTGTCCGTGGTTACTTCATCTACATATGTGAAGGTCATTACTTCAAATAGAACCTGGACTGGATTATGCAAAGTTGTGTTGCAAGCATATTAAAACCTGGCAAACAAACTAATACAGTTAACATTCATGGTCGCGTTTACTGACTTGATCTTCTCCATAACACATCTTTGAATTCACAAAGGCTTGTCTCGGTTCTCCTGACCTGATATCACCCTCATTCTGTTAAGCTATTCAGCACTGAACTCCACTCAGATCCTCCATCTGCACCAGAAAATTATGAATATTAATCTACTTAAGCATTCAATGCATTTACAAGCGGAGGTGTACACATTCCTGTCTTTACCCACACATGCATGAATACATTTGTCTCTCTTAGAAAAAAACAATGAAGCATGCATACGTAAACACTCTCACTTGGTGACCGCCTTCACCTCCGGAAGCAGGCTTTGCCAGGAGGGGTTCAACTAATTGGTATTCTCCCACACTGCCCAGGGCTTCTCCAAGGAACCTCACTCTGCAGTGCTGCTGACAAGGCACATTCCATCAGTGCTGCAGACTTAAAATAGGATCAAACGACGGAACAGAGTGTGAGTGTGTATGAGACAGAAAGGAAGAGACAAAACATGGAAGATGTGTGTGTGACTAGGATGTTGACTTCTCAGTAAACTGTGATGTTTTGAATACCTCTGCATGTCTTACCTTTTGTCTCCTTTTTGTGATCGTTTGTCCTCATATGCCCTAATTCTGCTTCAAAATAATGCACCATTTAACTGTTTTTTTCTTTTGTAATTCAGGCCATTATTTGGTAGTTAACTGAGTAACAAAATGCATTTAGAATTTGAAATATTCTAAATGTATAAAGTATTTTGTTACAGTTACAGTGTAAATAGGTGGTAATCAGAACTCAGTTATGTTCTTAAAATGAATCGATTACCTGCAGTGAATACTTATACAAATCCGCATAATTCACTCTTAAAAGGCATCTCTAATTTGCCATAAGCTGCTAATTTAAGAAAAAGTGTAAAAACGTATCTGCACTGTGGTGGGATATACACATAATGTAGCCCAAATGACACATACAACAGAAAGGATGGATTCACAATGGGCAATCAAGCTGCATGTTCAGAGCAGTACATTTCCACTGATGTTATGTTCTATTGTTGTCATTTCATGCTGCGTGAAAACAGACAATGTGAAAACAGTTTTTTCTGATGACATTTTTATTTGAAGAAGATTAGTTGCAAAGAGACCCATTGCACTTATGAAATGTGGAATTAGAACTGACATATTATTTAATGGCTTTCACTATAATTTGATGATGTGGAAAATAAGGTCAAGGAACAATTTTGTTAGACAAAACATTACTTACATCTCTCCATCAAGTGTTAATATGCATTCAGAGTGACTCCTGGGATCAGTGTGCTGTTGGTGGCAGTGTTGTGTGACTACCACATTCATACACACTGTTACAAGCATTAATAATGTAAGATAATCGCAAGCATGCAGCAACACTGGTGACCCAACACATCCACTGATCAAAAATGTTAGTTTTAAACCCCTAATCCTATCAATAAATTAAACAACTCAGATTAAATTCAATTTGTTACCTTTTCAGAAGCATCAGCCATTAAGAGGCCCTGTAGTAAATTCTTTACTTCCCTGATAAAACCCATGTAGTTTGGCAAATGGCAAACACTTCTTTTTACATCCAGTTAAGAAAAGCTTATTTTTCTTCAGTTTTATCTGCTTTGATATATTAACCTTTGAATTTACTCTGCATTTTTATGAATATCTACATGGTTAATAAACTTAATAAAAGAAAATACCTAATTTTCACTGAAAAATTCAAAATGCAGAAGATAATATTATACTAAATAGTGATAAATGACTTGGGGAAGGTTAAAAGCAGAGAAAAACTTGCTTGGTTTGGTTCATAGGTTTTAATGTATTCTGTAATGTCTAGTGAAAACACTCTTACAGTAATCCTGTCAGCACTGGTTAAAGATATCTTTGCTAAAAATAGCTCATCTAACTTAGATTACACCATTGCCAGCATCACAAACGCAGCTAAAAAAAACCCAAAAACATGTAATAGCCAGCAATTTTCCCTTCAAGCCTATCCTCCAACACATTCTTATTTTTTGAAGGACTGGTGAATGTTTTTGCTTTATATATCATTCAGCAACATACGTGTTAACTATTTTTAACTGGGACTAAGCTACAGTATCTGTGTGTTGATCTCACAATTGGCAGCCACTGTGTTTCATTAATGTCTCTGTCGGAGGGCTCCTCACCTAAGGCTCCATAATCTCATCCCTTGGGAAGGGGCAACACTCCATCACACTCACAACAGAGAGACATATTGCAATGTGGCTGTACATATTCTCTAGTGTGGAATATTTAGTACACCTTGCAGCGATTTTTGTGATCTGCCATACATTGAATTATATTATGACACACAGCATGACATGATGGACCAACTTTCAAAAGGTCTGTTTGCAGACGCTTATTGCAATGTGCGTGGAAGTAAATCTCTCAAGGGTTGTTTTCTGACCTTTTCAAATATGTCATTCATCGACAGTGTGACATCTGTGGCAAAATGTTTTCAGATTGCTTCAGGGAAGAGCCAGAGGAAACCCATACATTAGCACGACAGAAAAGGAAGAGAAAAATGTCAGCTTTTACTATTTTTGATTGATACATTTTAAGAAATTATATAACGACATATAAAAATGAATATATATCAATATATAAGGGAATTTCTACATATATAAAATACATTTCCAAATATTTGGTGGGACATTAAAGGTTCTCGGTTTGTAGAAAATGTTCTGATTTATTGACCACTGATGGATTGACTTGCTTTTTTGTCATTTTAGCCCAAAAATAGGTTTTTAGAATAATCCTACGTATACAAATCTCTTGCTAAACACTTTCTAACGTTAGAAAAAAGTCAACATTCTGCTGTTGTGAACTATAATTACAAGGACATATCTACTGTCTACCAAACATGTCCAAGCTTTTATCTAATATGTGACTATCACTGTGTTAAAATTTGATAAATATTCACAGCCACCAGAACCCAGTCCTTTGTGTTCATTGTGTCATAGTTCAATTAACAGAACCCCTCTACTTTTATTCGTGTAGATAAGATCTTGATTTGCAAAACAGCAAATGAAACATGTAGACAACACAGTAATGCAAACCATATGTCCACAGTATACAATACTCTCAAGGCTTTTTGTCCTTAAGCATATAGTGGAAAAAAATATAAGTGTAGAAATTTATATAAATCCTGGTGCAGATAAATTATGAATCATCTCAAAATTAGATTGACTGCACTTGATCGTTCAATATAGTCTGATATACAAGTTAAGCTCCTTTTATTACAGTAGTCCCAAGTAGGACTCAGTTGCACATCCTGTTTTTCATTTCAGAACAGGTGAAAAAGGAGCAAGACCCTGAAGCAAGGTAATAGAAGTAATCAAATGGGTTGTTTGTCCAGGTTCCACGGGGTGACATTTTCTCTGCCTCGGCAGCAGGACATCTAACTAGCAGTAATGCAATTTCCCTCAAGGAGATTGGATTAGAAAGGCTTGACCTGATGAGGCTGTGGCTTTACAAGTCTACATCAGATGCTACTTCACTGAATATTAGCCACCCAGTGCATTTTGGTCACCATGATATCCTTATAGGTTAGGTGTGTGCTGCGTCATACCTTCTTGTATTTAGTGTCACCAGCGTTAATAGTAAATACAGATATGCTTGGAATGTTTTCTTAGGAGTGATAAGTGGCTAATTTATTTATAGTGACCTCCTAAGGCAGCATTTAGTGCCCTTTCATTTGTTGCCAGTCTCAGGCAAAATGTCCATATTGGTTAATCTCAATAAATTTCTCTGTGACCCAACTTAAAGAATGCTTAAGTGTTAAAAGTGATTTTAAACAAATTAATGTGTACACCTCAGGGGCATGTTGTCAGTTCACCGTAACTATGTTAGGTCCTGGAAGAGGCTGTATAAATGGAGCATTTAGTCACAGGAACTGATCTTGGCATAGAGGGCTTTGGAATGGGACTGCCATGGAAAGTCATACATTCACATGTAGGAGGAAGAAAAATCTAGGTACGTGCTTGCTCGGTTGTTTTGCTTCGTAACCTGATTTGTGTATATTACAGGGTTCACATTTTAACACCATGCAGTGAATTCAGGTTGTGAGGAACTGGCTCTCACTGTACGTATATTTTTGCTGCTCCTGTATGTGCTCTGCTAAGGCTTGTGGGTAGATAAGTCAATGTCTGTGCTATGTATAGGAAACTGTATCTCTGTTAATGCATTCAGCTCCATACTTTGCAGCTGATAAAGTCAAAGCTTCTGCTCTCCTCACTAAACCTCTATCAAACTCAAAGTGCTTGCTTTTTGTTTTTATTTGGCCATTTAGAAACATTTACCTTGTGTGTTGCTCTTAAAGTTGTTGCAGATGAGCGGCCATTGTTGGGCTGACAGTGTCCGCTGCTGGTTGAAGCGTTTACTGCAGTGTCTCACACCGGGGAGCAGCAGGCTTGTGAACAGCCACGGGACACTCACTGTGACTCCACATCTACAGCCTTGAATCAGTGGATGGAGACAGAGAAAGGCACCTAACCACGGTTATACCAAGGGTGATTTCATAAAAGTAGGATCTTGAATACATATATAGCCTATTTGCTATAGTAGATATAACATTCAGTCCTTATGCAGCTGTTACAGGCAGTATTTAATCATCCACTGTATAAGGACAACTTTATTATTGACCCTCTTCCTCTGTTAAAAGACATTTATATGATTATGCTTTGTGCTGAAATGGAAATCGATAATTGAGAGTGATACTGTATCCATCCATGCAAGATATCAACAGGTGCATCTGCTGCGATTCGGAACGCACATAAGCGCCATGCAATGCAACCTCAGTTCCCAAATGTTTAATTACAGCCATAAACAGCAGATGGCTCTCTTGAGTTTTAATTTCTATGCCTGGGATTGAGACTTGGACGATATTCACCCTAAAACAAGAAAATGATTTAACATTTTACGTTGCACCGTCTTATCCTGTGTCACCGACACGAGTAATTAATCATCTTAACTGAGGAGAAATATATTTAGGGTGTCGGAGTTGAAGTGGGTCTCCGGTTGCGCGTGGTTCACTCGTCCTGCTGTTAAGTGGTGGGTGTACAAGTAAAGGTGATGATGTTCCAGCTCTGGGATCGTTTCCCTCCGTCGATGTGTTGGTTGTGCGGGAATTAGTAGCGCTGTCCGTGGTTCTGAACCCACAGAGAGCAAATGGAGCGCGCAGCCTGAAGCGCTCTCAGTTGAAATCATGTAAATGTGCTCCTCTATCACACAGCATGTGCAGCTCTGTCCCTATTTGAGCTGGAACACAAAGTTACTGTAATCTGTTGGGATTTACGTTAAAACTGCAGATGTGAGGGAAACAGTGAGGTCTGATGTGCGGGTTTGCCAATGCATGTTTAATAATCTTGTGGATTTTTAACCGTCTAATCTAGTGTATTGCCGTGAGGAAAAACCAACTAAAGGACGTGTGGAGTAGATGCTGCCTAGTCTTGTTAAACTGAAGCATTGTGGACCACCACATGGAAACACCCAGACCCACTCTCTCCGCTGAAAGCAGGGGCTTGGTGGTCGAAAAGGGCGGGAGTGGGGGAGGGCATCCTCTCCACTCAGGCGTGTACTAACGACGGCTTAGGACTTGTTGATGGGAAGGATTTGTTTATGGGGTACACAGAAAGAGGCGACTGACCATTTCTGACAATGGCTTTTTTTATTTGAGCGTGGGAAAATGAATTTTGCAGCACTCCAGTAGTACTTTCGTTGCTTATTCCCATTACGCACAGACCGCCATCTCCCACGCCGTGGGCTCTTCAAGTAAATCCACGGGGTCGATCGCAGGAGGGTCAAGTTTATGTATTTGTATGCCGCCTGTCACACAATGCAAACGTCATCTCTACAGGACTCAGATCAGTTTTTTTTCTCTCCCGAGCTCCTATCGCGCCAGCCGCATGTTGTGGTTGTGATTCTCTCTCTTTTTTTTTTAACCAGTTGGCGTTTGAATTACAGCGAAGACGTTATATTTCGAGAAGATTATCCAACAGGACGTCAGGTAGTTGTGGTGTCACACAAAAGTGGAATATAACTTTGCATTAATTCAGTCTGCTGCATGAAATTTCAGCTACAACGGTTGCGTATTTATTTATTTTTTTTAATTTTTTTGTACATCCAAATGTTTGACTATGAATCGGTGATCGCGGGGTCCGTGTCGCGGATTGCTTTTTGCAAAGTTCGTTTCGCCCGGGCTGCTGTGCCTTCACTCGGGTGGTGATCTTCGCACACCGCATCTGTATTTGCTTGGTTGCTGGCGGCGCACATGCACAAGCGTCCCCACCGCCACCCAAACAACGGCTGCTGACAGAGAATCCTCGTCTGGCAGAAGGAGGAGAAAACGGAGGGTGAAAGGAGAAAAGAGTGGGTGAATGTACCGTGAGGACGCTGCAGCCGGTACTGGACATTTAAGGAAACGGTGCTACTGAACATGTCAGAGATTATGAACAAAAACAACACTGGACAGGTATGAATAATCCACTACAATTCCGGTCCGCGTGAGTTTGGCATAGATCTTCATGAAGACTGTGGTTACTGATGCATGTATGGAATAAGACATGAACTGATTTTTATTTTTCCATGATGTCCAAGAATTTTTCGAGTGATGACAGCTGATTTAACACCGCAAATATCATGTAGTGCTCGGACAAAAAACAAAACCAGCCTCTAAGAATATATTCTTTGACATTTGACATCACTGAACGGACCACTTAGCCGCCACCATGGGACTGTGACCCGGGCTGCGAGCTCCGAGAGGCGGCTGTTTGTGTAGTCTGTGCTCCGTGTGCAGACTGGACCTGAGCAGTTGTGACATTTTGAGCCATGGCTGCTGCTATCGCAAGTGGGCTGATCAGACAGAAGAGACAGGCACGGGAGCAACATTTAGACCGACCCTCGACCAACCGACG
Organism: Apogon talboti; assembly: GCA_037367365.1. Taxonomy (NCBI): domain Eukaryota; kingdom Metazoa; phylum Chordata; class Actinopteri; order Kurtiformes; family Apogonidae; genus Apogon; species Apogon talboti. The sequence continues at coordinate 17,381,680 of JAPQRQ010000015.1, read as the reverse complement.
GAGAAAGAGCCCCAACAAGAACAAGGGGCTCTGCAATGGGAACCTGGTCGACATCTTCTCCAAAGTGCGCATCTTCGGCCTCAGGAAGCGGCGACTACGGAGACAAGGTCTGGGAACTTTAGTGTCAAGGTGCCTGCTTTGTTGGTGCAGCGATTTCAGTGCAAACATTCAGCCACTGGTTGACGGCTTTAATTAGCCCTGTAACAATCCTAATTCCATTGTGTCTTATAATGTTTAAACGAGAGGTAATTGAACGATAGTAATTTCCCCCTTATTACATATAGGCGTCATGTTCCACATCCATGCGTAAAAAGTTCAATTGAGGGGGACAAAGTGTTTGTTTGTTACATTGACCTTGTTAGACCTAAGTCCATCTGGTGCAGTTTAAAACTGTCCAGTTCTTCCTCTGGTTTGCACGTAGTCTCAGGTCGCTGACAGGCTCTTGAGTTGTGCGTATTGGTTTGGACAGGCTTACCAAACTGTCACCTCAGACATGGCTGAAAGGGCCCGATCTGTATGAAGCACATGGGTTATTCGCTCAAGTGTTTGCACATAAACAAATCACGGGATCCAGAAATGAAACTCATTTATATAAACGTAAAAAAAGGTCAATATCTCTCGAGGACTGGAGGTTACGCCTTTCAAACACAATCATTTCTCGTATCATTTTACGAATACGCACGGGCCAATAGCTCCTTATTGCTTCAGCTATTGCTCCTTCCACTTATGAAAATGTCATGATCCCTTTTGCTGTTGTGTTGCAACCTGACATTGTTAAAGAGCTCTGACAGCAATTATATCACTGCTGGAGTCAAAGCCAACTGTGCAGATAATTTTTCTTTGAATACTGAATTAGGATAATTCGTTTAGGAAGTAAATAACTCCAATTATTTAACCTTGTTAGTGAATGATGAAATGTGGCTTTGTACGTCAGACCTGTTGCACTAAAAATGCTCTAACTCCAGGCGATTAAACATCCTTGAACATTTCTATTTATACTAATTTAACTCATATTTCTAGCCATATACTGACAAACCACTTTGCTAATATGGCAGTGAGAGTCTTTCATCTTGTTTGTTTCTCAAGAGCCATTTTGATAACTCAGAATTTGATGTCTTATATCCCCTTTCTGTGCTCATATTGGAATTAAACAATATGAATAAAAATATCCTTTTCACTAGTAATTACATGGATTAAAATGGCTTTGGTATAACAGGATCCATAAAATAATACATAGAGGACACATCTGGACATGGGTCAGGGGGCATCAGAATAGCAGCTTATAATCGGCTATCCTCCAGGCCTCAATGTGTGTGTCTGCTGAGTTCATGTGTTAAGATTTGGGTATGTGTTTGTCTGATTGTCTACTCTCTCACCTGTCACTGTTGACTTGTGGCGTACCTATTTTTTAATGGAAATCCTCAGAAGCACCACAGGTCAAAGAAGCAGACTTATACGATGCTGTTATTTCAGGGACTTATTGTCACGCCGCTCCAATAGGTGACTCTGGGACAGAGAAAACCATACAAGGGTCTGTAAAAACAAGGGTTTTTTTTTCTCAAGTGTTATATTACTCAAATAAATCCCAGTCAGAAATGTGGATGTCAAACCAATTTGTCCTGACAGCTCTTGAAAATAGCCCTAAGATGACTTTACGGCGTCACACCTGCGACGGCCGTTTTATTGAGCAATTTAGCGCCTCCTTGAGCATTACAATAATGATTATAATCCACAGTAACAGTGCAGGCAGATGTGTTGGTGACCCCAGTGTCTGGAAGATAAGAAACGCTCCCGCTGAAATGAAAACAGAATGGGGGCAAAAGCTGTTTAGAAATGGTTTTGTCCTAATTTTCAATCCTCCAATCACAAGAAAGGGCAAACAGTCTACTTTCCTTCGCTTTGATTTTGTGTTATTTGTGATTAAAAGTCTATTGGGAATACCCTTCATTAAATTTTACCTCACACGAGAATTAGGAAAATCTCCATCACGTGATTTCAGACTTTAGTGTTGGTACAAATAGGATCTGCTTAGAGAGGACTGCACATACCACTGTTTAGGGTTTTTTTTCGCCCCTCACTTTACGACCACACCTCCTTTAAACACTTTTATTTCCCCCTCTTCATCCATCCCTCTGACTGTTTCACAAGAACACACAGTTTAGTAAGACTAATGGCTTGTTTGGTATCCTTAATTCAATATGTGACCCCGGAAGGACGCTGTTTTGTGAGGAAATAAATTCAGACGAACCATGGATATATGTGTTAAATTACACAGGCAGACACCACAGTTGTCTTCATTTCCCTTGTGATAAAGACACTGGACTTCCTTCCGATAGCTGAGACTGCAAAGAATAGAAAAGCTTCGAACCAACCAGACTCTGATTATATATTAAAGTCACACTCATATTCCCACCAGGATCTGTCAGGATGAGAAGTGTAGGTGTCTGAAATGTACTTTAACGTCAGTATTCCCTTTGGCCTCAAGTATTGATCCTTTGAGGTAGACAGTAGATTAGCTATTCTTATGACTTATATTGACTGGAAGAGACATGAACTTGCTTTTTGCTTTCGTACTTGGGAATTTTGGTCGAATCTAATGTTAAAGATGCAGTAACAATCGAAAATTAATACTTATTACCCTGGTCTTTTGAACTTTCTTTTAGAAATGTTATTATTAAAGGCTGTTTATCAAATGACACATATCTTGATAATTAACGCAAATTTTTGAAAATGATGTGCAGACTGCTGTTTTAATTAGAATGCACAGGTGTGGATTGCTGCACGCCTATAACACTGTGGGGAATATGCAGGGAACATTTTGTGTTTTCACTGTCGCATCAGCTTTAATTTCAGATCATTCACATATTTTGATAGCAGATGCAAAGCCAGTGATCATACTGATTTTAAGGGATTAGATCTGAGTTGTAAATCCTATTACACTCAACCCAGTAAGTGAGCTAGAGGCGCAGACAGCTGTGGTTTGCCCATAATCTCTGTGCTCTGTCTCCAATTATCTCACTAGATTAGATTCATAGATCATTAGATCATGTTACATAGATCATATAGTTAGATTAGCTTACATGACCCAATTGATAAAACGGCCTTTCTTTACCATTACTGTGTATACAGGAGTACGGTGACAGGACACAGCAGTGCATCGTCAGTCAGACTTCATAGTTGTCTGCGTCAGATGAGTTATTGTTGATATAAGAGACATTGTATAGGATGTCCGTACTGCAATTTTCCTTGCTTCAGCTACTTTTCCATGAAAACATAGAGGGGTTTTCCTCCGCAGCCTGGAAAAGCCCTACTCCTATTCCAGAAGCATCCAAAGTGGGTCAGGCAGGGAAGGGCTGACAGAAGTCTGCAACTGCTGCTGCAGCTGTGTCCTTGTGTCTGTGTGTGTCCTACACTTGCTGCTCTGTTTGCTTTGCACAGAAGTGAACATGTGTCTTTGCACACACAAGGATGACATGACACAAAATGAGAAATGGAGAGAATGGGGGGGAGCAGCAGGGGAAGAGAGGGGAAAAAAAATCACAACCTTTCTGTGACAGTTTAATTTATATGCAGAGAGGACTTCTGCTGCAGAACGACACGATTTGAGATCTTATAGTTCTGATGGTTGTTATTTTCTGAGGAAACCTCCTGCTGCTGCCAAACCACCACTCTGTTTCCCTAGAAACAAAGAAGTGGCATGTAGAAACATACAGCTCTTCTGTTGTTAATTACTAATAGCAGTGTGATGGGGAAAGTCCAACAGCCTTAGAGGGTAGGTACTCTGTTGGTGATATACTCAGCTATTGAGACACCATTTGGGTTTGTTTTACAGAGAGACTATTAAGACAAAGAAGGGGTAAAAACAAAAAGACATAGTTAAATGTTCATATGTTCATGAGTGGTATACTGCTGAGATGTCCTCAAAGCAGATCTAGATGATAAAGAGTGGATGTTCTATTTCAGATAACTAACCATTTGTCTAATAAGAAAGTTGTGTCATTCTAAAACCGTTAGAACTTCCTGTGTTGCCATCAGTTGGTCCATTCATATGTTATTGTCATATCCCATATTTAAGTGGTTTATTGGAGCAAAATAAATAGTTTTCTCCTGATGTAAACAAATAGTGATGTTACATGATTGTTGCTTCATGAGAAAACATAATGTAACAGATTCTGCTCGACCAGGCTGCAGTTCAGTAATACCGGAGCTTGAAACTGGAGGGGAAATCTGTGTGTGTGTGTGTGTGTGTGTGTGTGATACCTTATACTTGCCGGCTCGCCTCAGGGAACACAGCCAGCATCCCATGATTTATAGCATGATGAAGGAGCCAAGTTCACCTACAAACACACACACACAGCCACACCACTACAGAAGGGCAGTACTCGCAAAGCCAGAAGCCAGTTATGCAGTTTTAATTATTACAGATTGCCCCCCACAGATCTGTCTTCAAAATCAATCTGACTCCCACGCATTGTTTAAATGCTGCTTATCAAAGTCATTAATCGATCACGGGTTAGCCATCTTGCTGTAGTGTATTTGCTCAAGGGAGTTAAGCAGTCCTAAAAAAAAAATCCATGTTTGCTCTTTAGGGATTGTGCTTGAATGTTTCATTCTGTTCTCACCACATTACAAAGTAGTATCTTACTAGTTTTCTGGGTAATATCATATGGGTGTGGTCTTGTGGTGAATGTGATGTGACTGCTTTGTGCTTTTGTGCTTCAAAGCACCTGTTTATGGGGGGAAAAGCCATATTGTGCTTATTCTGACATATTTTGACAGTTTTGGTTTTAGAGTTTGGCAGTTTTTGCATTTCTTATGTATTCACAGAAAAAATATTTTTTTAAAATTAGATTTTTTTGCAGGGTCTGTACCAAACAAGTATGTTCCCTTAACTTCCTTCCCCTTATTTTCAGCCACATTCATGATATTCTGCCATCCCTAATTGTTAGTAAACAGAAAAAGAATAAATAGTGAAAGATGGAAGGGATTATTTATTTATATATTTACTTATTAGGGATCAAAAGGAAATACATTTTCATTCATTTAATTCATTCATTCATTGTGTTAACATTTGATTTTTTTTTTCTAAGCTGAATATCAGTGGGATTTATTGGATGTAGGTATATTTTATAATATGGAAGACAAAAGGATTAACGGTATGGTTCACAATGTGATCTGCAGATAACAAAAACACTTCCTTGTTGCAGCTGTGATGTGAAGTGAAAGATGTTCTGGTGGGCAAGAGAGTCGGGACAGTAAATGGATGTCGGATGTAGCCTTTACGCATGAGAAAGGTTCCATTTGTTTGCCACTGAGGGAAGTAACCTTTACAGGTTCATCAGATATTAAACATAGCACACAAGAAAGGCTGATGTCTGCCCAGTGACATCTATGTCTTTTCGAATTGTTGCACTGGTTTTGACCGGGCTTATTGTTAACCAAAGAGTTCCTGTCACTGTCCTGTCAGGCTGCTCAGTGCTCAGCTGAGGGACTCTGACACTCAAATTCTGCTTTAACCATCTTTTCATTGTTCTGGTGAGGTGACAAAGTAGCACTGCTCCCTGCTGTTATAAAGGTATAGCTCAGATAAATCAGCACAGAGGTATTTTCTCCTTTTTTTTCAGGCAGCAGTGAAATGTCTCACAGCTATGTAATGCCATCACCAGACAGAGCCTTTTCAGAAGAAACCGCCTTGAGCTGTACATAGACAGAAAAAAGGCCTCTCCCTGCCCTCAGCAAGACCCTTTGAGTTCTCCTCTGTGGCCACGCTCCTTCATTTTTTTCCCCTCCTTCTCTTTTTCTGTCTCTTTCACTTTCACACATGCATACACACACACAGTCACAAGGAGCATGGTTTAGGCTCAGGTGAAGTTGATTGTTCACCTCCCTGGGGCTTTCTTAGAATGAAATCTGGTGTGATGGCTGTCTCTGCGATAAGACAAATGTTGATGGTATACGACCCCAGCGGTTCCACACGCGCACACACGTACGCACACCTAGATGTTGTTGCACGGCTTTTAGCAGAAGCAATATTTTTCCAGAGACATCTCAACGTAGACCCGTGTATAGCTTTATTAAAATGCATCCCTTTCGATTTGACATTCCTTACTTTGTACATTTTCACTTTAACTTTTTTTCTTCGTGTTATTACAAAATGCCGACAAAAATTGCGACGTGACTGGTTGAGGTGCAGTGGCGCTTGCCAATTTAACCGCTGCAGTGATTTATTTACACTAGATATGTAGTTAATCCCCCTAGAAGCGACAGAACACAGAAGCTCTCACATCCCACACGCCAAGGACCCAGAGAGGGTGCTGTTGGGTTCATTATGGGAGTCGAGCAACCACAAATTAATTCTGCTGCCTATCATTGGACGGCCTGTCTCTGAGCAAGGCAGGGCTTTTGTGTCCAGGAAGTTGGGATTTGCCTGTAAAATTACAAAGCAGTCACAAAGTATTGAAATACACAATGTTTCATAGCAGCAATAAAGGAACATATTACAACATGCATGTTATATTAAAACGGCTGTTGGTTAATTTTGTTGAAAGTTTTTTCTGCACACGCCTCTTTGTTTACTTCCTTTGGCAGAGTTTGACTAATCCATGTCCCCCTGTGTCTTTTTTTTTTCTTCCTCTTTCTATTCTGCAGATCCCCAGCTCAAGGGTATAGTAACCAGGTTATATTGCAGGCAGGGATACTACTTGCAAATGAACCCCGATGGCTCTCTTGATGGGACCAAGGATGACAGCAGTAATTCCTGTGAGTACCTTGACAGTGTCTGATTACCTTCTGGACCAAACATTTGATCATTTGAGCTAGTAGAGGGCAGACTGAAGTATAACTCTGATAAGTTCCTTCAAGCTCTAGGCCACAACCTCGCATTATTTTTCAGCCTTTGGAGCCAAAATGTCTTCTTAAAATGACAGTTACCAAATCACACAGACTTCTCTTTCTCTCCGTGAGGGAAAGTGGACCAAAAAACAGTAGGCTTAACAGGGAAGAAAAGGTATTATTAGCCTGTTCTGGCACTGCTCCTCTAGCGCTTCAGGCTAGGTGGTTAATTTGATTCCAGTTCTTGGTGCTAACGCTAGCCTGACACTCTACATTGTGTCACATACTCATGTCAGCATGAGGAGATGTGGCACATGTCAGATCTGATAGGCTGAAATGTTTCATTTAGACACTGGACAGTATATGTTACGGGATATATCAGATAATTAAAATCTCTGATTCTTCACGTATAATCAGTGATCACTCTAAATGTTTCTTAATTAAAAATTCTGAGATTGAAGCTACCAAGCAGCATTGTCACTGTACTTCTTTCAGCTTTGCTCCAGGCTCCAAACCTGCCAATACCAATTACTTACAGGGTCAATGTAGGTCATTATGAAGTGCCTTTAATTCTCAACATACACTCACTTAATGCCATAGCCTGGCAAGTCCTGTTGTTTCTCACCAGTATAAACAGTAGCCATTACCTACCAGGCGCAAGGAGTCATCTACAACAACACAGGGGCTATTAAATTTGCCACGCACCAGTGGTAGCTCTGGGTGGAGAAGGCTTTGCAAGACTAGTCACGTTCACCAGTGATGCTGTGATTCATCTTCAGAGATTACCTAAATGCAGCAGATCGCAATTGTATTATCTGTGCTTGGTGAAGCATTAATGATAGGCAGCTTGCATTTGGATGATGAATTACACCCTAATGCGTTTTTGTCACTGTATTTGATGTTTGCCTAATGGTTAGGTTTATTTGTGGTGACAAGTTTGATGGTATTTTGTGTGTTTGCATGTTCAAATGTGTGTTTTCCAGCTTTGTTCAACCTTATTCCTGTGGGCCTCAGAGTCGTCGCCATTCAGTCCGTGAAGACAGGGTTATACATCGCCATGAACGGGGAGGGCCATCTGTACACATCAGTAAGTTGTCTATTCTATTCTATTCTATTCTATTCTATTCTATTCTATTCTATTCTATTCTATTCTATT
>JAPQRQ010000015.1:17331195-17358240 GCA_037367365.1 Apogon talboti | reverse complement strand
CCCCTCCCCGTCTGGACCTCCTCTCACCTAATTTTAGGCGGTCACCCTCGGCGATCACGACCTGTTTGTGATTTTTACAAAGGATGCTTGTTTCTGAGTGACTCTCCTGCTTCTCGTTCAATGCCTTCCCAGTCTCTTTCAGGGCTTTTAATTTTAAACTCCCACTCCCTCCATCTGTCTGTATCCATTTGTCTCTTTTTTATCTTTTATCATATCATCATTGTGTGAAAGGTGTATTCCTCCCCGGATTCGGCCCCTCCCCTCCCTCTCTCTCATTTTTTTTTTTTTTTTGCTGTGACTGTTCATTTCTCTTTTTTCCATCTCTGTCTCGTTGCTTTGGTGGCGGGGGTTGATTATGTGGGGCTGAACAGTTTTGGTCCTCACGCTGTCTGTGGCCAAGGTCAATTATGGCCTTCCTATTCAGAGCATAGCCAATCACAGGCCAGGGATCCACTGATGTGGCGCGCCAGGCAGGGAGACTGAGCATGAAGAAAATCAACCATTTGGTGCCTCAAAAATGAATTTGATTTGCCACTGGTGTGAAGGAGTGTACTGTTTCTGATTCTCTCTCATTTTTCCCTGATGCCACTCGATGTAATTCCAAAATTTTCATCATGTTTAGCAAAGGAATGTAAAGATGCTGTCACGCCCCTTTTCTCCTTGTGTGTGTTTTTTACCTTGTAGTGTCACATTAGGACTGTTGAGATAATTTGTGTCTTGTGGGTTTTGTTGTGTTTACATGAATGCGAAGGGAATACCCAGTCCCCTCAACAGCACAATATTGTCCTAAAACCCCCCTTTGTTACCATGGAAACCCAAGAGCAAATGTATTTGTCATGGTCTGGGCCTCTATAAGAACAAGGGAAAGGAAATGGGTTGTCACAGTAGGGGGTGCTGGTACAGTACAGTGTAGTGCTCACAGATAAATCGTCATTACAATATGAGCATGTACGCACAAAACACAAAAGCCTGAAATGCAATAAATAAGAAAAAACATTTGTTTAATGCAGTGCACTCAATCAGAAGCAGCTTTGCATACATGGCACCCAGAATCACACCATCTGACCAATCAGATAAAGCTGAAAGTTATCTTTCATTGACAACATATAAGTCTTGTTTATTTATAATTGCAAAATGTAAAAAATGTCATTGTACATTGCAGATTTCCATCATATTCTAGCGTAGTATTATTTGTATGTTAGTGGGTGATGATCCTATAGGTACTATATCACTTTTAACTAACACACTAACACAGTCTTTGCGTGTCTGTGTCATTTATCAAATATTCCAGGGGTTATAAGGATGGTGTTTTAAAACTGAGATGCATATATATTATATAAATGTAGCAGTATAGCCTATGCCACATATGGTCTGTATATTGCATATTTTTGGTCTGGATCTGTCTTTCACAGTCCGAGTGTTTCGTTTGACAGCTCCCATAGGTAATGTCTTTTGGTGTCATTGGGCAAAAATTCTGCAATAACCTTTCAGTATTGTTGTCACAGAGGAAACATCTGTACCTCACATTGGCTCTGTTTTCATGTTTTAGAAAATCTAGGACACAATGGAATATTTTGGCCAATCACAGGTCCTGTCAGAGGGGATAGATTAATGGGTGATTCACATTCGTAATGACCAGTCACTGCATCTCTGCTGGACAGACTCTGTGGCTGGAAATGGACACAATATGACAGGTCCCCTCAAGGCCTTTACACACCGGGATGTGTCGAAAAAAATGTGAAATGTATGCTCATAAGTATTTAGCATTCAAATTATTTATAACAGTGTTGTAAGGGAGTTTGCAACAGCTGCAATAAAAATTTGTTCAATGAAAGATTTTAATATATTCACACCAGGCCATTTGGCAAAAATAATAATGGATTCAACAACACTTGGAGCTTCATTTGCAGCGTGTGTGTCTCCATTCATCTAATCCAAGTCCTCCGTTCATTTGGGTTAGTGTCCAATGTCCAGACCCCAATGTAAAATGATTCATATGACATTTCACATTAACCTCCTCCCTACCCTGGTGCTGCTTAACACATACCTTTCTCATTTGTGTATTTCATACTAAACACTGTAGCTAGAAACTAACATGTTTAGATCCATCTTTGTTGTATCACATGTTGTGCATTTCACAGCAATGACTGGTTGATGCATTTATTTGTGCCATGAAAGCTCAGAGGGATCAATTTTTTTCAGAAAAATAAAATGTAATGAGTAATATTTGCATTTTTATTGACTTATGACATAAGCAGTGGTTTGGGGAAAAATCACAATGTGTGAATTAATCCCAAAATAAAAACACCATGATATGACTAAATTTTTCCGTAGTGACATTAAATGGTGTCACATTGTCCATTTTTGATTCAGTTTATAAGACTCATGCTCTGCTGTTTTTGTGACTTCTACCTGCTGTAGCTTTAACAGAAATCTAAGGAATATAATGCAATGTGCCTCCAGGTTTGTGACAACAGAACATCTTTTTCCTGTTTCACCACTACAATGCCCCTGTGCAGAAAACAAGCTCCATACAAATGATTTTCAGTTTAGCGAGGAAGAATCTGACCTCGATCTGTGCAGAGCTCAACCTCACGAAACACCTGTGAGATGCAATGAACTCAAGCCAAGCCATCAGTAGCTGATCCTATTAATATTCTCACAGGTGAATGTAAGCACACATTGTTGAGACACACTTGTAGAAGGATACTTTTGCTGATGTAAATCGGCATAAAAGTAGAATAAATAATTGTGAAGAAATATTGTCAGATCCTGATATAATATCCTGTATATTAAAAACAAGTGATCACCCACAGAGGGCAATGAGCATAAGAAAGATTTCCTGAACATCTGACTCACTCACTGTGACGTCCACAGAAAAGGCGTCTGAGCTCAGCTGCTTTTGTTCAACATCAAGCGGTATTCCACAAACAAACCACTTCCACTTGCGTTCTCTCTGTAAACAGACTTTTTATGTGTGTATGTGAAGGCGTTTGATTAGCCGCAATTATGGCCTTGACACCAGTGTGCATGATTGCTTAGACTCCAGGCTGTTTTGTAGGTGCTGTATAAGTAATCAGTGTGTGGCTAAACCTGGACCGGCATCAGAATGATCTGTCTAATTACAGCAGCCAACCAACCTGTGGTGCTGCTCACCTGAGGAAGAAAAAACAGAATTAATTACCTAATTGAGGCAACTCAGGGAACCATGAAGGTAAAACTGTTTGCCTTTTAATCGGCTCAGAAAGCGATGTTGCTTTGGCACGAAAAAAGAATGTTTAATTTATTTATTTATTTATTTAGAGAACTGGGGTTATTTGGTTTAACAAATGAAGCAATGAATACACTTGTTCTGTGCTGTTAGATCAACCAGACGAAACCATTTTATTTATAAAAATCCACCTTGAGACACAGGTTTTATAAACCGAGGTCCATTCATTTGTATCGGCAGTGTCCAGTACAGTATGTAGCTATTATCCTCCTCTGTCAGGTGTCTGTCCGTTCAGGTAGGACACTGGTCTGCGCCTCTGACAACTCGGACATAATAAGCAGCCATTTCATAAACTGCTGCTCATTGTTGCTGAGATGCAATAAATCCTGACGCACATGACAAAATGAATAATGATGGGGGTCGCGTCTGTGCATCGTACAGGGAATGTTTATTTATTTGACATAAAACATGCTCAGGCTGCTCATGCTCAGGGTTTTATCGTGTAAAGCTTTATTTTTATTGCTTAAGCCTGCACTGTGTCTTGCTATCAGTGAATTCTTCTGCTCAGCCTTCGTGGTCTGCTATGAAAGCGGCGTTAATAGTTTTGATCCTAATCCTTACGTTTGTCACTAGAATAGTCTGAAGTTAATTCTCGTGTATAATGTAATCGCTGGCTAGACAGATCAAAGTCAGAATGTAGGATTTCCCACATTTTCTTGTAACACATCATCACTTTGACCTCTCACGGCTGACAGTTTTGAGTGTTTCTCCCTGTAATTACTTTGTGCAGAAAACATACTTACTACAGAGTTTTCTTTTTCTCTCCTGACAGCTCGGCTGCTGCTGATGCTATGCATCATACATATCTGCCACCCCACTCAGGAATGCCCACGGGTCGTCAATCAGTGATTGGAGAGACCACTCAAAATATAGCTGGCTGCTTCTGAGGATCATTATGGTCATCCTCAATGTCCCTTTGCTCCTTATTGCTCAGCTCTTTACACTGCTGAATGCTGTCTGGAGAATAAGCTCTGACAGGAGTTATTCACTAAAGTGCTAATTACGCTATAATCATGGCTTGTGTCTTGTGTTGAAATCGGAGCATTTAGTCCACAAATGATGCTGTGCACAGCTACAGGGGATTTACACAGAGACTGCATCACCACAGGAACTAAAATTAAGGCCCTGTAAAACACTGAATGTTATTTAGTACTATTATTAGTGCTGTTATTTAGTGTAATTATTTTAAGATAATGTAATCTTGCTTAAGCATTAGAGCTGCAAAAACCCATCTGACATAACATTTGATAATGCTGTCATTGTGTAACTCTGCAGAACATCAGAAACAGCAGTATAATTAAGACTAGCTCCTATCTAATGCCCTTTAACTTACCTCCTAACCCTATGGAAAGTAAAAAAAAAACTTTAATTCCAACTGGCATGATTTAACTGTGATTCATTCCACCAGTCTTTTGCCTATTAAGGACCCTTCAATAGCACATTGCGTTGAGATTACATGTTTTTGTGCTAAAACATATTTTGTGGACTGGGTAGGTATATCACTCATTATGCACTCACAGGACTCTTTATGGTGTATGCATTGCTAGTACTAGATGTACCTAATAGAGTGGCCAGTATGAGCATGAGAAATCAAGCATCTAATGTGCGGATTCATTTTTTCTGTCTTTCTAGGATAAATATTGTCACATTTTAGCTTGTTGTGGAACTGAGGATTTTTACATCTCTAATAAACAAGCTAAGGAGTTCATCATGATAAGAAACTACCGGGGGTGGGGGGGGGTATCACTCCACTGTACAACATCACAGTGCCCACCACCAAGTGTAACACTAAAGTTTCTCACTTGTGTCCACTGTGCCTCGGGATATTTTCAGTTCCTACATGGTTCTAGTCAGTTGTTTCCGTGTTTTGTCTTCCATGTTTTAGTAGAAGAAGAAGAAAACATTTGCAGTCCTATTACAGACGTAGTCCACAGACACAGGAAAATACTACTACTCAGTGTAACTCATCTGTTATGTTTAATGGTATCGTCCAAATTAATGAAGTAACTCATGATTTCAGAATTACACGGACCAACAAAGTCATTTCACCAGATACGACTGCAAAGATTTCCGTGCTGTTTTTTAATTTCATATAGCTCATCACACACATTTAGTACAGACTCTATGCTGTGTAGGCTGCTTTGTAACACTGCATACAACAAAACCTTCCTAGACAATTTCCATTTGCAATAAAATGAAAGTTCTCCTCATGTATCCCCCAAAAACATCTTAAAGGCTCCATGGTATGGCAAGAACTGCTAAAAAGTGGAATATATCAGAAGATTCTTATATGTTCTGGGAGTTCTGGGAGTCATATCAGTATGAATTACTCACAACAGATGTGGTGAATCTCTCCATTGTGATGAGTGTACTTTGATTAATATACCTCAATGAATGCCTTTATTTTTAGCCTGGCTGGGCGGACAATGTGGAAACGCTTTTTATTACCCTTCTGGTTGGAGATGAATGGGCAACAGCGGAGAGAGATGTGGTGCCTCGGTGTTCATTCGTCATTGCCAGATTGAGGTGTAAAAAAACGGAGGAGTCACTTGATTAGTTCTATCATTATTCGTACAAAGTTCAGAAGGCGGCGATAGACAAATTGCTGGTAAAACATGTAGTATTTAAGAAACTGCAAAGCATGATTTTTTGCCTATTAAATTGAACTTTAGGGAACCTAGAATGTCTGACTGGATCTCTAGAATGGAAAAAAAAAACTAGAGCTGTAAAGGTGCCGGGGTCACAGCCTAACAATATATACTTTCTGCTGGGAACATGAACTAATTGATGAAAGGAACGCTCCTACACCTAATGTCAAGGTTAAGGCCAAGGAGAAAGTGAGAGTTGCATTTCATCAGAGCAGGTCATTAGGCTCGGGTTGAATCCGACATGATTACAGCGAGACGGACTCTGCAGTGCTCATCCTTTTCTAGACAGGTGAAAGTATGATGTCTGTTTTACCCGCCCATGCACTTTCTGTACCTTCTAAGATTATTCTCTGCAGTGTTAGTATGAGGTAAAATTGATGTTTTTCCGACTGCAACAGTAAACTACAATCCTTAAATCTGTTTAATGCACAAAAACATGAACCATAAATTATTTATCCATGCCCAGTGAAAAATATCCCACATGCAGCTCAATTAACTCTCCGGGTTTTTTCTTTGTTGTTGAGACAAAAGTGATATTCTCCTCTAATGTTCTGTTTGTCTGGCTTGTGTCTGTCCACAGGAACTCTTTACAGCGGAGTGCAAGTTCAAAGAGTCTGTCTTTGAGAACTACTATGTGATCTACTCGTCCATGTTGTACAGACAACAGGAGTCGGGGAGGGCTTGGTTCCTAGGGCTTAATAAAGAGGGACAAGCCATGAAAGGAAATCGAGTGAAAAAAACAAAACCAGCTGCTCACTTCCTGCCCAAGCCATTAGAAGGTATGTACCAGGTCTAGTAACATTTATCTATTTATTGCAGTAAATATTGTTTGCACTGATTTCTGATATGGCAAGTACGTTGGAAGAATTTTCTAAAAATGTTGCATAAATATAAACCTAAAAATATACCAGTGTCAGCTTTATTTGCAGATGTATTTATGTCATCTTTTAATATTCTGGAACTGCCACCATAATGCATAAGTGGTTGTGATATGTGCGACTTCAAAAAAAACAAACAAACACATGAAACACATTAAAATAAATAAATAAATATGTATTACAGTTGCTTTGATACTATACCTCAAAGATTTCTGCTTATTTTATTTATTCAGAGGTACAAGGGCCATGATCAGACACATATTATTTTCTCCTCCACACTGTATTTCACCTTTTATTCCTGGAAGTAGTGTCTGAGCTGTTCCTTCTGCTGTCGTCTTGTAGCAGGGAACAAAACAGCTTATAGATACAAAAATAAATCTAGGTATGTTTAGTGTGAATCTGTAAAAAAACGAAAAACAATGAGCACAAATACCCCTGTGACATGACAAGACAGCTGTCCTATACAGTATTGCATGATCCTTTCTGGAGCAATAGAAGCGCTACGTCTGACATATTTTTGTATTTCTGTGCCGAGCCACATTTTTGCTGCTGTAAGCATACAGTGTAGGAGGCAAGTGCAGTATGAAATGTTGATAGTCCAGCAGATGCCACCATCACTCTTGTCAGCCACCAGCCTGATTGCTTCCCATCATTTAAACACAGAATCAAGAGGAAGTGTTCTGTCAAGACAATAATACAGCTGTGTATAGGGTGTGAAGTCAGGGATAATGAGACACTTTTTAACTGTTGCCAAAATGCAAGGAGCAAGTCAAAAAAGTAACATAAAGCCCACTGGCAAAAAACGTGGCTTGTAATGTTTACCTTTAATGCAGATCTTGAGGGATTTTTTTTTCTATTAAAATTTTTCTATATAGCAACAGTAAATAGTGCAGGTACCTCTAGTCAGCTCGTCCTTCTATGTCTACTCCTCTCACCCTACATGAACCCTAGTCTGAGTACATCAGCCACACAAAATTATTACACACAATTAAACATTTCAGATTTATTGTTAGTATTAAAACATGCCATTCTTAATCACTTATTTTCCCACAACATAAATAACTTTTGACAGCCGAACACAAAAGTGCAGTAAAGAAATTCTTGCTAACGGTGTCTTTGTGTTTTTTCTGCCACTGTCTGCTCTTCCAGTTGCCATGTACAGAGAGCCATCGTTGCATGATGTTGGAGAGACAGTGCCCAAGGCAGCGGTACCTCCCAGTAAAAGCACAAGTGAGCCTGCAGTGATGAACGGAGGTAAACCCGTCAGTAAGCCTGATAAGCCCTCCACATAGCCACACCTGACCAGTGCCCAGGGTGTGTGTGTGTGTGTGTGTATGTGGAGAGGGCAAATGAGACGGAGGCAGGGCTTTTCCTGACTGGACTTCAGACCCTCTGTCTTCTGTGGATGGGATCCAGGCGAACCTCACATCCTTTCTTGTCTTGCTCCTCCTCCTCCTCCTCTTTCGTCCTCCCTTTCTCCAGCTGTCTCAACATGGGTGGATGGATTCTGAGGTGGCTGAGTTTCTCCATAACACGAGGGAAGAGGACCTTTGATCATGGAATGCCTTGAGATTCCTCTGAAACTGTGACAATTCATATGAATAACACATGTTTTACAGCCACGCTTGTGGTACTTTGCTTGCTGATGGTCCTTCCAAGAAGCCCCCCCTCTCTCTATAATGCCCTGTTGCAGCAGAGTCTGTGTACCTTCAGATCTATTTTCTATACCACAGTTCACCAGCTATGTTCTGGGATAGAGACTGTATAGCTAGAGTAAATATTTGGACTGTAGTCCTCTATTTTTTACGAGTATGTTCCCTCTCCCTCTCTTTCTATCTCTAGTCACACACTTTTCTCTTTGTCAAGTAACCTAGAAAAGATAAAAACATTTTGCAGGGGAGTTGTGTGATTTTCTAAGAAACACATTCACTCAGATGTGGCATAAAAAACAAACATATATAAAAAAAAAAAATCCAAATTTTCTTCTTACCTACAACATGCACACACAGACATACAGACACAAAAAGTTTGTGGGGAAAATCGGAGATGTTGCTTTTTACAGCCGATAAAAACATACTGGAGGCTGGAAGATAGCTCCTGCAATCATAGTTGATGAAGTGCTAATTACCGCCACTGCAATCAATGCAAGGAGCATCCCTACACACATACAAACACACACACACATTTATAAACAGATGTGCGTGTGGGTGGGAGAGCGCTGTAAGGAATGGTGTATACATATCACTATCTAAGTCCCACCAGCGGTTCAGTCCGCCTTCTCTGGTAAATAGAAACCTGAAGTCTATTTTTCTTTAATCTTATTTCAGAGCGTGGGCTCTAGGAATATCTCTAGGCCTTGTAGGCCTCTGTCCCTCACTGGCTGACTTCTTTGGACTATGAGGCAAGGCTTGTGGCTTTGACCCAGATGGTCTATAACTGCAGCACTGGCAGCCATCTCATGGCAGCGTCTACTTAAAGCCAGAAAACAACATGGCTGAAAACCATTAGGCGACATTTATACTGGCTGCATCCCTATTTGGTTCAGCAAATAAAGCATGGGCAAAGTTAATATTGTGTTCTCTCTTCTTGCAGCAGTTATACAAGAGATGGCTTATATTATAACATTTTCACTGTATAAAACTTAGGGAAAATGACAATTAAAAATCATAACTTTTTAAATGACTAGATATTATTATTATAATTATTATTATTATAATTATGAGAGGATTTGTCTCCTAGCTCAGCATGCAGAGTCCAGTACTGATCATCCTGGCCTATCATGTGCCTGTTTGGACCTTGATTCCCGGCATGCAAAAACAGGTTCCCAGTCCCCACTGGGCCAAAGGTGCCTCACCCACCCGATACATCCATGTAGAGGACACGTAGCATTATCCATTAAAAAACACTCACTCAGATCTCTTCATTCTGAAATGACCAAAGCCTTTTTCATCCCAGAAGAACTGATTCTTTAACAAAGAAAACAAATCTGACTCTCTTTATGATTCAATTCAATGAAGCTTTCACTGTGATAGCATTTTTTCTGTTCGAAAGAATCAACTCCTCCCTGTCCTTTCGGTGACACCCAAAGGTCTTGACTGATGTCATTTTGGAGAAGTATGTATACCTTGAATTAATCACATGCATGTATTTTCTATAAGGAACAAGGTATGGGTCAAGTTCTTCACTATTAAGATGAAGAGCGCTCAAGTTTAGCGTGGGAGTGGAATGGGCATGTTGTAGGCTATGGCACACTCACAGCTAATCTGAAGGTAATCCTCTGCACTTTCTGTTTGCATTTTCATTATGACTGTTAGCAGTTTATGAAAGCTCTATCTGATCAATCAATTTATAATGTTTGTCTTGCTTTAATAATTTTTCCTAATAGTTTTGTTAGATAAGATTTAGAATATTAAGTAGATTGTTGCTGCTGTATGCTGCTAAAATTGCAACTATATTAAGAAATTGATTTTGTTAATATTATTTACTGAGTTTATCGGGATTACACATGACCATTTCTTATTATGGCACATCAAAGCACATTACTTAGACTTCATATTTGTCTGTTGATGCTATAACAAAAATGGTGTACTATACAAAGGAGCTGGAAACACTATAGTTGTGTTTGGGGCTGATGTTCTGTCCTCAGTACAACCAATCATCCTCCACTATCTCAAACTCTACATGCTGGGCTGGCTGTTCCAGCCCTGCAGTCCAGTAAACTGGCTCCTCCGAGGCTGACTTTATTTTTGTAAATGACTGGTGTGTAAATGTACATCTCTGTTTGGATCTGTGTAGCCACCTGTTTTTATTTGTCCGTTCTCCTCATTTCTCTAGTATACGGGTCGTGTGTGATGTCGTCTCCAGATCCCAACAGCTGTCACTTTTGCTTTGTTCGCCTTTGTTCAGATGTGTTACCGGAATAAGTAGTTTCTTTGTTACCCGTGCTTTTGTTTTCAACTTCTTAATTTGTACGTTGTACCATCTGTTGCATGGGGAGAGGATGGCATTGATGAACTGCATGTAGTAGGCTATGTCTATCAAGAACTGTTGGTATGTACCGCTAATTTTACATACATATATGCAACGAGTTTGTCTACACTATACAGTTTGTGTTTGTTGTATACACATATACAACATATTGAATAAAATATTTATATAAAGGTGTACTGTAATGTCAGTAACATACTTAATAATGCAATATAGTGTGCAGTATATTATTGCACCTGTCATTTTGATGGGACAAAGAAAACAGAGGGGTTGGCTAGTTTAAGCATGAAAAAGGCCAAAGTAGAATTTACATTAAATTTTCTTTGTGACTTCTTATCGGTCCTCTTTTCAAGTGGTGACTGAGCTCTTGTGTCAATGCAGCTCTCATCCCCTGATGCCACCTTTTGAAGTGACATGGACATCCAGCATGCCCCAACTGAAATATGTATGCCCTCTCTTTATTTCCTCCACTTAGAATTTGACCTCATCACGACTATGAGTTGAATGAGAAGTGTCCATCTTGTACCTTCAGTACGATATGGGTTTCACGGGAGGTTGTTGTTGTTTAATTTCCGGTGGAGAAGAATAGGCACTATTGAAATGATTTATTTTCAAAAAATATATATACCATTGCAAGTATGCCCATTGGAGTTATGTCATGTTATAACAAATTTGTAACCATGTATGATTAAGGTCTTCGCATTGTTTTCCATGCAAAATGTTGTGTCATGCGGCACATTTAATGTTTTATTATGAAAAAGAAATAAAAACCTCAAACAGTACCTCTGCCTCAAGCTATCAAGTGAACTTTCATTCCCATTCGGAAACAACAGCACTCAGTACCGGTTAAAAACAGACCCACATTATCCCCCACAGTATTCCACATATTCCAAAAACGTCACCTTAATAATACATGCTCTTCTTTTTCCAACATTTGGATTTGTCATGTACCTGCATCCTATTAGTGTAGCTCTCCGGAGCATGAAAGCATTTCTATATTACAACAAAGAAATCATATATAAAGCTGTGTTGGAAATGTTTACATTGTAATATGTTTTAAACAGAAAAATGCCTTTGCCTCCACAGTTGTTTCTTTTTCACCTGCAACATCCATGTTTAATAAAACTCATTTGTAACCAGTACAATAAAGGAAGTTAATGATATGCAGAATTAATGTTTAGTTTTGGCCTCTTCTTTTCTCCCTCATTCTGTGGTTTTTCAGTCAGCGGCTGTGGCCGTTGGTCGTGGTCCTGGTCGCTCCAGGCAGCCAGGCCTCTGTTCCTATACCAGTGTTCTGATGTCCTCAGTACTCCGCTCCAACCCAGATTTCACAAGCGTTCCCTGTCCAGCCATCCCAGCACTCACAGTTGCCGCAATTGCACAATCCATTCCCTGTGAGAAGATGTGAGAAGAAAAGCTGTGAATTAAAAGAGCTGTGCCATCATGCCTGACCTTTAACAAGGTTCCTCTTTTCACACCCTGGTTCCCTGGGTGCAGCTCTTTGGTAGAATATGGAGACTGAGGACACTGCTCAGGGCAGAATCTGGTTTTTTACATTTTAAAGAAACCTGTAGTTGAATTAAAATGGAGGGAAAATTATAATGCAAGTATTTGAAACTTCACATTGTCAGCCTTACATTCACACTCTTTTTTTATGTTCCACAGTAAAAATGGAAGTGCGTCTGCAAAGTTTCAGGTAAGACTTTGAGGTGGATGCAGGGATATAAAGTGTCTATGTGTTTACTCCATCATCAAGGCTATTCATTTCGTAAAATTAACTGTGGCAATCTACTCCAATCCCCCTTTTTGAAATGCAATTTTTCATATTTTACTTGAATAAACAGCATTTCCATGGGCTCACTTCAAGCAATCCCTACTTCGTTTATGTTGTGTGTTGGTTGATGATTTTTACACTTTGAACCTTTGAAGACAGGCAAATGGACCTTTTTGTGCCTTTTCTAAAATAGTTCCTGAAATTATCATATTTAGTGCATGAAATTAACCAGCAAACATTCCTAATACGCTGAATTTTCCACATCACTCATCAATTGTATGTGCAGTGGCAATCTATGGCTTTGAAAGGTCCGTGAAATCCTTCATATGAGAAGTAATTTATTGGAAAACTTGCCAGGCAAATTCCTTTATTCTTTAATCATACAGCAAACATGGAAAAATCATTTTATCACTGCTACCTGGCAAAGATAAAAATGTATCTGGATATTCAACATCCAGGGCATAATGGCCTTCATGTAAACTTCTACTACATTATGATCATTTGCATTCCTATAGTAATTATCATATATATATGTTTGTGTGTGTGTGTGTGTGTGTAGTCCAACCAGTAATATGGTAATCACCAATATTTAACAGGACATACACTTCTCATACATGTTCCTCCCTCCCTGTTTTCCACATTTCTAGGCAATATTTGCATCTCAAACCACTCACCCTTGTTTGAATGGCATTAAGGCTGACATTTGGAGTCATGAAGTCATGATGAGAAACACCTCTGAACAGCTGTCCAGATTTTGACAGGCCCAAGGGCAAAAATAATTATCAGCATGTACTGAGATTTCCATTATCAGAAGACAGCTCCTGTGGATAAATGGCTACATGAAGGAAAATATGTGCACATGCATCCCATCTTCATTAATTTTTCTGTTGCACATATTAAATGCGATGGCGTAAAACCTTCAAATATAACCGTTTTTGCGGGAGTGCCTGCTCTACATTATACCTGTGCAGATGAGACCATCGTGTTTGTCACAGTCTCGGTCGTCACACTCACAGTACTCTCCAGACACCCACCATTCTTGAGGAGAACAGATACACTGACCACAGTGACAAGAACCTGCAACAAACACAGATATAAAGACACACACGCAAACACACACAACTGTTAATTAACATCACAAGTTTTATATCCAAGCTGATTAATATTTCGACGGTGTGTATTTTGTGTTTCTTTAGTGCATGGTATCTTTGTTGCTTGTTTTTTTTCCTCAGTAAATTCTAATAGTGTATTTTCTGCAAATTGTTTCGAAGGGAAGATTAATAGCGTTGTACAGAGTGGATATGGGGTTTCCTGGGGGAACAACTACTAATATACTTTTGTAAACTTTCTGTCCTCCCAATCAGTGTCTATGTTTCTCTCCCTCTTTCTCTGAGGGGC
Source organism: Apogon talboti (assembly GCA_037367365.1). Classification (NCBI taxonomy): domain Eukaryota; kingdom Metazoa; phylum Chordata; class Actinopteri; order Kurtiformes; family Apogonidae; genus Apogon; species Apogon talboti. The sequence continues at coordinate 17,344,284 of JAPQRQ010000015.1, read as the reverse complement.
AGCTTCAGGATAATAAGGTGTTAAGGATTAGTATAAAGGCAGGCTGGTAAGAGGGGAAACAAATCTACCACTGTCAGCTTCAGTTTTTTTTTTTTTTTTCCCAAACCTCACACCCAGAGGTCCAGCAACTATGTTTTCAATCTCCCCAAATTCTATCAATATACAGCGGGTTACAGGAACCCACTCTGAGAAGTAGAGGCAGGCCAAGAAAAACAGACGGAGTGAAGACAGAATGTGAAACAGAGGTGAGATAAGGGGAGGAGCTGAGGGAAGATTGTTCTGGTGTCTGAATGTAGTGGAGCGAGGAGAATGAACATGCTCATCTTCATTTTCACACCCAGCTCAGCTCTGCAGGGCCGGACCCACTGCAGTCGGTCTATTTCTGTGGATTCCCTGCTACCCAAAAGAGAAGCAGTGCTGTTGTGTGGTGTCATTTGCCACCTAATGATACATACAATGAAGTAACCATGCACAGGGCTTCATTATAATTGTCTAGGTATCAACTGGCAGGCAGCTAAAGTTGCAACTAATGACAAGTTAAATAGTTATTTTATCTTCTTGATTCATTAATTTATTATTCAGTGTGAGTTTCAGAGAGTAGGGAAAATGCCTATCACAACTTTTCCCATGATGATAAGAAAGACGCAAAAAATATTCATTATCAGTGACATTAAAACAGACAGTAGAAAGTACATCCTTACATTTGAGAATAGTAAAGCGGCAAAAGATTGGCATTTCTCCTTACGCTTCACACCTTTGATCCATTTTTGCTGATTAAAAATGACATTATCAGTAGTCTAAAAATCATTTCTGCACTACAAGAGGCTGTGGTGGCATTTGTGACATGAATTTGTAAATGAAAAAAAAATAAAACCTCGCTCACCTTTCCCACTGCACACGACTCCATCGGAGGTTTCACATAGCTCCTTGCTCTGGGCGTCGCTCATGTCACAAGTCCTGGGGAACTGGCACAGCTTTCCAAACCAGCCCTCCTCGCAGATGCACCTTCCACATGAACAGTAACCGTGACCTGGCGGTGGAGGGCAGAAGGGCCTTCATTTAAAGGAGACAGAATATGGAGCATGAACATGAGAAAACAGCTCAAGTAGAGGAGTAAATATTATTAAAGCATTCGCACTGAAAGCGAAAAAGCCAAGATGAATGCCATTGGAGAGCAAAAAGATAACAAGAAAGCACATAAACACAGAGAGTTGACAGTACAGACACTGAACTTTGACACTAATAGGCAGTACAAGGAGACAGACCCACAGGAAGATGAGAGAGACACAGCAGGCTTATTGTAGTTCCCCCGGGGACATGAAAGGAACTGTCATCACTGGTCTTGTCCGGTGCTTAATAAATCTCCAGTGCTTGCGAGAGGAGATGAAAAAACAAAGAAAAGCAACGGCTGACAAACACACACAAATATAAAGACAGGCACACATAGAGAGGTGGTTTAATTGGTTAGAAGAGGCTGTTGGGTGCTGGGATGCCTCTGTGAAGGTTTAACAAGTAACAATTGAGCACACACATGAATCTTGTGCGCTCCTTCGTCTCACACAGGACCCATGGATCACTCAAAACATGCTGAGGTTTGATGATGGAGGCGCAGTAGCATCATTGATTCGCTCCATTATGTTCACATCTGGTTGCAGATGCTAGGTTGAAGAGGTGATAACGAGCAGAGCATTTCTCTATCATTTTTATCCCAGTAAATCCATACCAACTGTTTGTTACGGATTGTATAGATCTAATTAAACAGCTGTTTGATTCAGTTTTCATTTATTTTTTCATTCGGTCCGTCCTTCTTATAGTTGCATTTTCAATCCGAGATTCATATTTGAGTGCACTGTACACAATTAGCTCTGTAAGAATTATTTAACTGACTCAGTTTATGAAGGAAATGATACAAAGAACAAACTGACTGAAAGGAACTTGCTTATATAATAGTGATCTTAGTTTATTTTGGTCAGTTCCATTTCAAAGTTGTTGAGTATGTGAGTCTCCATAATTGTACAGATGCATTCATATTTCTAAAAAAACATGTCAGTGCAGTGCTGACTTTTTCCAATGGAGTAAATGTTGCTTTGGAATGAGCCATATTAGACCTTTATCTGTCTCAATCCTTCATTTATCAGTCAGACGTTAGCCTGAAGGAGGGGTATTGGGGATCTGTGTGGTGATAATGGTGGTAGATATATATATATATATATATATATATACTGTATATACAAGTTGGATATAGAGTCTGTCCCAGCTGCAGCAGACTGACAGCTATGGTGGGCCATGCATGGTCGCTTCAATCAGCGAGCCTGGGAGAGCAGTTAATTGCTTTGGAAGTACATCTACCTAGGCCTCATTCAATTAGCCTGCACCTGCCTTTCACAGAGCACACGCATGGTACTAAAGCTTTGGTGATGGACTGTGATGGGGGGAGGGTTGTGCTGAATCTGGTGTTTACCAAGCCCAGATGTCTGTCAGTGGTTAAGAGTTCATTAATTCAGAGAATGAATGGACCTCAGTGACTGAAGAAGAAAATTAAATATTAAGAACAGGAGAAGGACCTCAGCTACTGTCAACCTTAATGCACAATCTGTGGTAAACCCTTTAATAACTGAGTCAACATTAATGTAATTTTATGATTTATTTAATCCTATCTCCCAAAGGAATTAACCTGTATGTATCTTTTAAATGCAAAAAAAAAAAAAAACTAAAAAAAAATAATGGAGGAATATTTATAATGGAGGAAAGACCTGTCAGGGATGTAAGTATAATTTTAGTCTGTTACTATAAATACAACCTTTAAGTAATTAAACTCTACATGACTGCGTCTTCCAATGTGTTGATTTTGTTAGTTTGTGGGGGAAAAAAAGATGTATGTAGTGTTTTCCTTGTGTTGAGAAGTTTCTAAATGAACTATTGGAAAATACATAGTAACAAAACTAAAGGCAGGGCTGTTTTTCTGACAACAATGATACAAACATATGCTGATCCAACAATCCACGGTCATAATTGTACTACATAATTATACAAAAGTATTAAACTGATCTCACCAATGGCTGCAGCAATAGTATGAATCCAACAACATACTTTTCAACATACTGTTCATACTTTAACCCATAAAGACCCAGCGCTACTTTTGTGACTTGTTCCCAAATGATTTTTCTGTAGATTTAATTTTTTCTTTTAAGTGATTTATCACCATTTATTATATTAGCCTCTGTATTTTGCATTTGTTCAGTGAAAATCATGTCTTTTTCTATATTTCACTGATCATGTAGATGTTCATAAAAGCTCAGAGTAAATTCAGGGGTTATTAAATGTGAAACAGAGAAAACTGAAGAAAACTTTTTCCAGCAAAGATATCAATAACTGAACGTAAAAACAACTGTATCGATCCACTGTCATTGATCCAACTCCATGGGTTTTACTGGTGAATCAGTGTTGTAGAAGATGACGGTGTTTCCACATTCACTACGGAGCCTCTGAACGTCCAAATGGGTCATATCTGATGATTATGAAAAGATGATAAACTGTATTTTACACCAATTATTTACATTTATTGTTAGGATTAGTGGATCAGAAGTTATTAAACATTTTAGATGAGTAGATAGTTTTGGTCGCCAGTTGATAACACTTACATAGTCTTACAAAAGTAAGGTTTTGACCATTTTCATTTTATTAGTATACATTTTTTATACAAAGTAACTGATCCTAATGCATCTCCTTCGACTGCTGAAAACACCAAAAACATACATGTCACATCAGCCAAACTGTTTTTTCAGTACATTGTCAAAGCATTGTATTTTCCACTCTTACATCACCACCCCTGCAGCCATTCACTTGTCTAAGATGATGCCTGAAATTGTGGATGCTGGAAACCTTCCCATCCTTAATGCGCCTCGTTCCCAAATGACATGCATCCTGCATTAACGCTCTAAATAAAAAGGCACATCTCAAGAACAAGGATCCATAGACATCCAAAAAGGCCCGCAGAGTATTTGTTCAATGACTCTGAAAGTTCATCAGGTGCAAAAAATCCCCACTGCAAATCCTTTTCTCATGATGCTGTGCTCATGCAAGGAGAGCCAAGAGTCTGTATTATCTGCATCTGCCTTTACATCGATGCAGTAATTCCATCATTTCAAGTCCGCATTTTTAACGAACTTTGTGTCTGGAAAAAAACCTCTGACAGTCAGGTGTCGACTTACTGACAAGCCAGTCCACACCAGAAGATTGAATTATATGTTCTCACCCTTTCTCCCTTCTCTTGTCTTCAGTAAATACCCTGAAGCACTGACAGCACTATGCCTAAGAGAAAAAAGTTGCTTAGCACACCCTTCCAATAAGTTACTTACTCAGGACTATGCATACCTGGCTCACAGCATCTCTCAGCCTCACAAAACACCCAATACCTTCTACAAGCCTCTAAGTAGACAGATTTAATTGTCTGCCTGACAACATGTCTTTGTAGGAAGCTTCAAGAAGAATAGTCTCTCGACAACTGAGGACACAATAAGTTCCAGTTATTCATTCACATAAATACTGCAATCCCCTTTAAAAGAGATATTTACTCAGATGCTGCAATGCACCACAGATTCAACATGAAACAGCCAAGAAAAACACTTTAAACACCCACTCAAAGGGACTATGTTGCACATGCACATCTGTCTCTCGATTGGTGAGAGTATGAGTACATTATGTGTGCTGTTAAACGTGGCAAGAGACAACAGAGAGAACAGTAAACAGAGTTGTGACAAAGTGTCTGATACACCTACGGAGGAAAAGCGCCTCACTGTTCCAGAGATTTGGGGAAATCTTCAGTGTTTGTTTACTCCTTGGGAATTGGAAACTACGCATGTGTCATGTTGTCTCACTTTACCAGCACTTCAAGTGCTGCAAAAACAGAAAAGCAGATTTCAGAGCTGTGTGTTTGGTTTGAGGATGGTGTACTGTGAGTTCTTAGCACACAAATTAAACAGGCATAACCAATCTGAAAACATGAAAGTCTTGTAGTCTGCAAGTGTTTCATCAAAAAATGAATGCTTCCAACACAAGCCCTTAAAATGAAAATTATGTTTTACTGAACAGATAACACGTTTTGTCTTCGCTCACAAATTGTCTGGAGGAAAGACTGACGTAACTTTACTTTTTAAATGTTTTCTTTTCTCCCGAGGCACAGAGCTGTAATTGCATGTTTCATTCATCTGACCTCCTCTATCCTTTGTGTGTCTCAGACAGCAGCTGAAATTGCAATGAAAAATATCAATTTCAATTCAGCCTTTAATGTTTTAGCACGATCTATCCAATACAGTGGTTGTGCCTAAACGGCTCAAATTAAGAGTGCAAACTTCCCAAGATCTCAAATAGAAGCTTCAAAGGCTTGGGCCAATTTCTCTCAAATTCAGCTTAAAGGTTTAGAGGGCTGTGCCTGTGGATATCAAAGAGAGGAGATAGGATCACACTGTATTGATCTTCGTCTGCTCCTGGCATAATTTCAAAGTTGTTGAGTGTGTGAGTCCAGGTTCTACAAAATATGCGTGTTTTTGGTGTGCTGTACTAAGAAGTGGAGAGATAAGTAAAGCTAAAGGGCAAAGCACAATGATGATAATGATGATGATGATGATGATGATGATGATGATGATGATGCCAGGGTGAATAGTATATGGACTGTGTGTCACAGTCTGCTCCTGTTTGGCCGCTGACCCCTCCCTCTACTCATCAGGACCTCATCAGGACTCATATTCCCCACCTGTCTTGTGCTGCACGGCTGCAGTGCCTCTTCGTTAGTCCACTATATAGGGCCTTTGTCTGCAGCCATGCAGTGTTGGATTTATTTATGCAAAATGTCAGTATGTGTCCACGTAAAGTATTCTTAAATTATCTTAAATCAATGCATTTTTCCCTTGTAGAGAAAGACAGACTGTACATGATGTGATTTTGTTCATATACCACCACTGTAATACTATCACTCTACTATCCACTATAGAAAAGGAATTTCAAGAATGTTTATGGAAACTTGGACTGAGGTGCTTTTTGGATTGGGACATATACTCAAGAAATAACAAACAACTCCAAGGTAAAATGTCAAAAAGACTTTCTGATGTAGGCTTGACGCAAAAATGCACTATAGTATAGTTGTTTTTAGGTCTAACATGACCATGATGTGACAATAAAGACATGTTAAAATGTTCTAAAAGAGTCCTTTGGAGTTCTTTGTCATTGCTTAGTCTTAGTTCATGGAAAATTATCCTTTTTTTTTTTAACTAAAAAATAATTTAATCTAGCATGAAAAAATAATCCAATTTGAAGACATATCTCTTACTTAATAAGATGCAGCTGACACTGAGATTTAACCAGTAATGAGCTACAACAATGGTTCTCATTTTATCCCAACTTCTGCATTTGAGAATGTTGACTATATCTTAAATAACTGGGTTTTCACTCTTTGTAATGAGCACACGTTTTCTGTTTTTTCCACGTTTAAAGCCCATTATAGTCTGTTAGTGGTGAGATTTTTATTACAGGCAGAATGTGCTTGCCTCATTTGCAGACTGTTCTACTTAATGCAAGACATTTTGGTTATATTTAAGAAAGTTTGGCTTCTTTTTTGTTTTTAATTGAGGCTGGTTTTACAACAAACAGAATAGGTAACATCTGACAAGTGGTGAATCCTGCATGTTCATGTAAAAACTCTTGACACATAATGTTTCCATTCGTACACACAGGTTCCTGCACGACACCCAGCGGTGCTGCAAAACGTGTACAGTAGCTCTGTTTTTGTGGAAAATTGGACACCTGAGACAATGCCTCCTTCTTTTGTTTATTGCATAGCTTGAAATATAGTGTTAGAAGGCACACATTTTTGTACATTTTATTCAGTGTAGACTTTTACGTCTGTTGTTGTTCTCTCAATTCCCTCTGCTCATCACACATCACTTTCACAGCTCTTAAAGAACACTAAGATTGCTGTATGTGTGTGTATGCGTGCTCTCACCTCCACAGACCTCTCCACTGATGTCCTCACACTGACGGTCGTCACACTCACAGTTTTTGCCATGAACGCGACTGTCCCCAGGTGGGTGGCAAGTACACTGTCCACACTGGCACTGACCTAAAAAGACAGACAAGACAGACAGGCTTCATCAAATCCGGGCACTGTTTGTGTTTTAATGTAGGAGAGTTTTGCTTTTCTCTGAAGGATGTCATGTGTTTTTACATTCAACCTGCTTATGAGAAGAATCATTACCATACTTGTACGCGCTGACTGATTTTAAATATAACCTGCCTGACAACATTTCCTCCAGTCACACAGAAATCTTATATGTAAATCAGTCACTTTAATAAACTCTCACACAGGCTGCATGTCTACACATGCACACACCTCAAGATGTTGCTACCCCACTTCAATCACTGAGCTGCCACTGAAGAAGGCCACAGGGGAGAACGTTGAGTGAGCACGCATGTGGATGGTGAGGCTCATTAGAAAAAACATCTATTCTGATCTATTAGAGGTGTGCGGCATATCTGCACATTGATCATTCAACCAGGCTGCTGAGAATATGCAAATATACAAATTACCTGAACATATGTTGAATTTTATGACTTAATTTATTTGAAATTTGTTTTTTTTGTCAGTGATAGCTATAATGAAACACTATGGAGTCAAATGTTCAACTTTACAACACTTAAAGCTTCTCGTTTGTTCTATTTTAAAATAAATTTTAGGGATAATATGTATGATGTGAAGGCTGGCACACACAGTTAAACATTAAGTGTCCCTTTTTACTGATCCTGCAGACAAAAGACACTCAGAAGATCTATACATGCTGTAGGTAAGCTGCCTACCATGAAAAATAATTGCACAAAGGGAATTTCCCAGCTCAGTGAAGACAGATGGTTAAAACACAACACTCTTGAATGCCTCCGTCCGTCTCCTTTTCAGGACTTTATTGAGCTGGGTATGTCCTTTTTGTTCAATCATTATTCACTTTGAGTGGTTTTTTCCTTGTTTATAGGCCTGCAGGGTATGCTCTGTGTTCAGTGCCAGTAAATAACACCTGAATATATCTACAATGAGGAGGTGCTGCTCATTTGATGACTCATTGGGTGGAATTAGGGTCAATAAACAGTGCAAAACAAGACAGTCACTCACCTGACAGCTTCATTAAATAAGCTGCCCATGTCAGCTCAAAGTCGCTTTTTATGGCCACACACACATTCACTCTCACACGTATTCACACAATCTAGCAAACTCGCTTCTTGATTCACATGTACCTTAACACCATCTGCTCTGGGGATTGAGTTACCCAGGCAACCAACTGACATAACATCCTGGCCTTATCAATTATCTCTGTAGTCATAAAACACTCGGCACTTGTAGGTTTGTGTGGGTTGATTTTCATCTGATGTCCTATCTAAGGTAAACAATACCTTAGTTTGGTGTAGAACAGGCTTGACATGTTGATAAATAGAAAGCATACGGTAATTAACCATCCAGTGGTGGTGGAGGTTTAAAGATGAAATCAAATCAACTTTGATTTATTCTAAAAGTGGATCTTCTTAAACCTAAACAAGCCTTACCCAAACATTGGGATCAAAAATAGGTTGTAGAGCTCCTTTTGTTGGGTCGCCAATTGTGAGTAAGAGAATTAACATTGTAAATTTACATAAAAGTTAAAACAAACAGCAAGACGTGACATCAAAAACAATGTAAGATGTAAAAAGGTAACTTTCAGACAGTGTTTTGATGTGTGGATGAGCCTGTTCCTAGTAAATTTGCATCACAAGAAGACATAAGATAGATTTTTTGATTCTCAGGCTCATTCTCTAGATTCTCAACCACTATCCTAAAAAATATTACATTAAATCAAGTACTATAAGCGGAACTGTAATGGAAATTAGATTTTCACAACTAAATCATGTTGAAAGAGTTTCATTTCACGTCAGTTGCAATACCATAAATTCTACATACACTTAAAGTGTACAAATATTGGAATAAAGTGCCATGTCTTAGTTCTATTAACTGTAATACTGTATGTCCATCATGTTAAAATTCACAAAATAACACATAATCACATACACCGTTGTTAGTAAAATCCACTATGCAATTTCACCAAGACTTGATTTTAGTTTTGGTTGTTATCACTTAACAGGTTGTTTCTTAATATTTACTTTGCTTTTTACTTAATGTTTCCTTCAACTGCACAGTAAAACCAATAAGACATCGAATACTACACAGATCCTCTGTAGGACATCACTTATTTTTATTAATCTGCCCTTGAACTACCATTTCACCTAGGTTTTTCACCATAGGTGTAGTAGTTGTTGAAAAATCTTACTAATAGACAAATACACCAACAAATAGATGTGATTAAAAACAAACATACTCTCATTCCCGACCAACAAAATAAGATAAAACAACAGTGTGTTTACAGATTTACTGTTCTAGTGCCTCTGTAGTACAGCGGGTTGACAAACCTGCAGGCAGCAGAGAATGTTTGACAAAACAACACAAAAAAATCACACACAGGCTGTGACAACACCTAGGTTGTGTTAAGTTTTTGTCACAAAATCACCGTAGGGTAATTGTTACAATAACAACCACAGACACAGTTTAAAAGAAACCTTTGGCTTCAGTTTTAACAGGGACAGGACACGGCTAGATTCCACAGACCCACAGGTTTGTTATTCCACCACACCAACCCTGGCCTCCTCACTATATAATGGCACCGTATTAGTGCCTTTCCACGTTGAGAGATTTCACCTGCTCTTATTCACACAACCACCAAAGGTCACCTATGTAAACACTGGTTGCTTTGACCTCCTTAATAAACAACTGACCAGTGTTTAATGGTGGAGGTAATAATAAATGCAGCCTAATGATGTCCCCTCTCTGCTGTGCCTCATCCTGTGTTCATTCATCCTGCATGAATGAAAACACATCATTAGCATCCAAAGAGCAGCACCTACTGTGTCAACCAATCTTGTCAATATCAGGGTGTAACACATATAACAAAGTGTAAATTACTGCACAAAGAGGCTGCCGTAATTGCTACTCCACTTGTATTCAAGGTGAACACCGCTTAGCTTGTCAAACAGTTGTGTAGTGACCATTTGCTTGTGGGCAGTACATGGTGTTTGGATATCAGTGGGCTGAAATTACATTTCCAACAGAGCATAGCTGCAGACTAACTCTTTAATTTCTCTATTGTTCTCAGCTTTTTGATCTAATAACACAAGCAAGGGGGAGTGTGGATAGAGAGAACAGTCCTCCTCAGTTCTTCAGCGCTGTCTACAGCTGGGTATTGTTTCATATTTGCTAATCTATGGCCACTTGTCAGTGATCCAATCAAAACTGATTTAATCAAATCCATCTGGAACCACACCCACACATTCTCTTCACAAATATGTCACATCTTGGAAGCCAAAGACAGTTTTAAATGTCAGTTCACTGAGCTTTTATTAGGGGAAAAAAACAGGATATCTCAGCTGCTCTGCTGTTTTTATGGTAAAGTGCAAAAATGAAATAATTGGGATAGTTTATAAATATTACAACCGGGGCATAGTATAAAAGGAATGTGCTAATAGCTGCAGTATTAACCGTCACATACTACTACAAGCCAACTTTCATAAGACTAAGAAAGGAATTCTAAGAATCAGCAGAAAGATGGCGAAAGCAGGTGTTTCCTAGAGGAAATACCACAGTATAAAGAATGTGCTATCCACAAGCTTCTTGTCTTCACCTCTCAGGAAAAAAAGCACTGAAGCTGCTGTTTCAAATTTCAAGGCTTTTCCGCTCAAGCTGCCATCTGTACCAGCCGCATTCATCCATGGCTAAGTGATTTTCTACGACTGTCTTCTTCACTTTTTCTCTCCCTCGCTCTTTCTCACTCTCCCATCCTACTTCCTGTCTCCGTTCATTGTGCTTCTAAGAGAATGTCTCTCTATATCCCTTTCTTTTCCTTTACATGTTTTGCCATCCATCAAATACTCCCAATGAACTGTGTTACAATCATGCGTCTACAACCATTGTTGTCTCCATCCAAACACTAACCGTAAGTGGAATCCCCACAAAAACACACTTCAGCGCCTCCCATCATAAACATACATTCATGCAGGTATTTGTACTCGCTCTTCCCCTGTCTTTGTTCTTTCTTAAGGTGACTGTTGAGTTTAATCAGGCATGAAAAAAAATCTGAAGAACACTACAAATAAAAGACTTAAATACACAAAGACACACTTTGAGTCTTCAGCATGGTAAATAATTTTCTGTATGGGACCGTGTTTTCTAGTTTTATATTTTTTTGCATTATTCATTTGAGTTGGATCATAATCATTTGTACACAAGAACATGAAGACGTTTATTTGTCAGCCCTTGTAAATGTACATGTAACTGTCACTGGAAGAACTGGGGTTGCTGAAAAATAAATGCAATTTTTAAAGAGGAACAATTTATGGATCCTATTAATTGTTCTATTGCACAGGGTAATTTAAAGTTTCATTTTGCAGCAGCAATTGGAGATAATTTAAAGGTACTGCTGGAGGAATTAAAGCTAATTAACTCTCCCAGCACAAGTTAATCTTTGCTATTTCATTATGCGAGGAGGGAGCACCATGCCTGTTCAACCCTGTTGTTGTGGAATTGGTTTGAGGCCATCAGAGCTAAAGACTGTTATGGAACAGACACAGTATGTAATGAATAGTTCATGTATTTAAAGAACACAAATTTGGTTCTATTCACAGAGTGCATTTGGCCAAAGCTGAGGCCTCATATAGTGGTTATGGGAGCTTTATTTGCAATATTACTGTTACAGTTGAAGTGCTGGCCTGTGGTGATGATGCAGGTATTGACAAAACTGATAACACAGTCGTCTCCATGGTAGCGGGCCTGCCCTTTGTGGTTTCAGGTGTCTCACCCAGTCAGTCGCTTCCCAGGTTACTATAGTAAAACAGTATAATAAAGTACAGTAGAAAACATCTACACATTCTTTTTTATTTGGACTACTGCCATGTTTAAAAGGCTTTGGATTCCCAAGTGACTTCCCCCGCAGTCAAATGAAACGGAAAATCAATTCTTAACATTAACCCCTGATAAATCTGTAGAGCCCTGAGTTCAAGCAAGTTATTTTCCTTGTAGTAGCACCCACTGTCAACATTATTAAGGTGAATCACGCTCAGACTACTGTAGGCTTTACTGTATAGTTGTTTCATGCCCACAGAGGTGTTAGGATGTAGTCAGGGTTTTTCTGCAACATTTATATCAAAATGTACAAAGTATAGGAAAACTGAACAATAGCCAATACTGCGCAGTAAAGCTGATTGATTAAGGCTGCTGCATCAGTGTAAAATATCGGTACAAGAGGTACCTCCGAAGACTCTTCTGCTGCAGAGATACAAGATAATTTATCTTATTAACAATGGGCCAGAGACAGTGCACTTTGTCAGTCAAAGGATAACTGTAGTCTGGTTACAGTGACTGTTTTGGAGCACAGTGTTTCAGCTGTATTCAATTTTGTCTGTAAACTAGCCTAAATCTGCTTTTTCTGAACTTGGCATCACAATCTGTGCTTTCACTTATATATTGAAATATCATCCTTTCTACATCTGATTTAGTAAGATCCCTTCTTTTTGCCCATTTTTCCTATCCACACCATTAAAAATCTACTTAGCAATACTTCTTCAGGCATATTTGGTGTACAGTATCTTTTTCTCAGAATATGATTTAACAAAAGCTCCTTTTAACCCATAAAGACCCAGAGCTACTTTTATGGCAGTTTCCAAATGAATGTTTCTCTGCTGCTATTTAACCTTTCCTAAGTGATTTATCACTATTTATTATAATATTATCCTCTGTATTTTGCAATTTTCAGTGAAAATCATGTGTTTCCTATATTTTATTTAATAATCATGTAAATGTTAATTAAAGCTCAGGTTAAAGTTGAGGGTTATTATATCAAACACAGATAAAACTGGAGAGAAAGTGACTTTTTTTGGCAAAATCTATCATTAACTGAACATAAACCAAGTGTCTCCATCCACTGTTATTGATCCAACTCCATGGGTTTTACTGGTGAATCAATGTTGTAG
>JAPQRQ010000015.1:17320315-17330906 GCA_037367365.1 Apogon talboti | reverse complement strand
ACCAATTATTTACATGTATTGATAGGATTAGTGGATCAACAGGTATTAAATAGTTTAGATCAGTAGATGGTTTTGTTCAATGGTGGATGTTTGGTTCTTTATGGGTTAAAATAATTCCGTTTCATCCATGGCATTGTACATATAGGCAGAAGTATTTCACTACCTGTACTGATTACAAAGCTTTACAACATGTAAGAAGTAACCTATGTTAGCTGACAGCTTGTATTTGTGTGTTATTGGAATACTGATGAATAGTTTGTGTTGCAGTTGTACAGTTTAAGGTCTGGCTAAGTTCTATTTCCTATACTACTAAGATCTCGGGATCTTTCTTTCCTGATGAATAAAAATAATACATACCAATTATTCCCTACCCTCAATGTGTTTCGCATGTTTACAAAGACACAATAGTTGTGAGAAATGTCTATTTTATCTCTATTCACAGACTGTTACAGTAATTTGTAGGTTCCTCATTAAGACACAATAGACAAATACTGTGCGAGGACCAAGCAGCACAATGCACAAACGTCTTTTTTTTTCCCTACATTGGATTTCTTTCTCCTAAAATATACTGAATTCTAAGTGTATCTACTGTATTCTCCCACTTTTACCATGCTATCATTAATCATCAGGCTTAAGGGTGTATGACTGGGACAACAATGGAGGCACAACCTTTGTTTTGTTACCATGGGTTTTCAGTGTTGCTTCAGTGAAAATCTGATATTAGTGTTAGGCTTAACATTTGGAGGCCTCTGTCCAGAAGAGCCACTAATGAAGCATACAGCGCACTATAATAAATCTAGACACATCGACCCACCACTATTTCTACTGACAGAGCTGTTCCAACACATGGCTGATGCTGTTGCTCACTACAGTGCAACTTAATCCCTCTCCCTTTCTCTCTCACACTTACAATCACGAACATACGCTGTATACTCTATATGTAGAGCAAATATTGAACGCAAGAATATGTGATTATGCTTGTATTATTTGCACAACACAATAATAGCACTCACTGCTGTTAAGATCCTTGTTTTGTTAGAGCTGCTATAATTTCATTTCTGGGAACCACGCTGTCTTTTAGGTCCTCTTGAAAGGTGGATTAAGAGATGTAAAAACTGCAAATGGCCCATTTTACAATATGAGGTGCAGAGTCTGCTGCGGTAACCATGGCAACAGGAGAGGAAGACCAGGTACCTCGTCCGAAGCAGGGCAAATTGGACGTTCCTCGACACTTCTTCACACTGCTCTCCAGAGACAGGGAGCAGGATAGAGGATGCTCACATTTCTTTCCTGCCCATCCCTCCTTGCAGTCACACCTGCCACAATTACACTGGCCATGACCTGGTGAGAGGAAGGAAGAAGAGGGGGAGGAGGAGGAGAGGTGAAACAAAGTTAAAAGCGCGGTACAGGGAAGTACACTAAGATGTGGCAAAAATACAGTGTAACCAACAATGAGTACTCTTCGAAAGAACAAATAGGGTGAAACTTATAGGGAAAGATGGGGTTAAATTAATTTACATTTCATTTGTACAATAAAGAAGTAGAAATCAGTCAACTGTATATGCTAGAAAGCAAGGTTGCAAGAGGACTAGTTTAAATAATAGCAGGCACAATCATTTTTCTTGTATGCCTTTAGATTCATTATAAATATATTTATTTAAACTGGAAAATCGTTTATTGATTGATTTATTGGTGTTTGCTTAATGCTAGGCGGTTACTCAAAAATAATAACCAATAACATGTATGATGAAGTATATAGTGATCATTATGACATTTTAAAACTGGCCTAAGGTTTAGTTCAGACCATTAGATTCAGTTTATTTACACATTACATGTGATAAGATGGAACAACAGCAAAAAAAAAGTACAGTTTGCAGGGGATGATGGAAGCAAAAAATGGCTAATGCAAATACCTCCCTTTAAAAAAAAGTAAGAAATCGTAAAAATTACAGCAACTAATCCAACCACAGGCATCGACATAACATAAGAAGGAAAAAGAAGACAAACAATGCAACTGACACAGACAGGGTGGATTAAAACTTCTTCAAAGTCGAGATACAATGCTAGGAAAATGTGTGAGACACTATGAATGTTCACTAAAAAGAGTCTTTTTCAGCTGTTTCTTTGAAGAAGGATAATGTAGATGCTGATTAATTCATGAATTTATCA
This sequence comes from Apogon talboti, assembly GCA_037367365.1. Lineage (NCBI taxonomy): Eukaryota > Metazoa > Chordata > Actinopteri > Kurtiformes > Apogonidae > Apogon > Apogon talboti. The sequence continues at coordinate 17,328,737 of JAPQRQ010000015.1, read as the reverse complement.
AACAGTGTGTGATCAGCCGGCTGACCTGAGCAGAAGTCATCTGTGTATCTGTCGTAGGTTGCATGGCAGTTCCTCTCATCGCATTCGCAGGTTTCTCCATGAATATCTCCCCAGTCGCCAGAGGGATCTACATCGTAACAGTTGCACTCCCCACACACACAGGTTCCTTACATTAACAGAAACACACCCACACAGATAATGCACCAGTTCACATTTCCATTAATTGTTCTTTTTTTAATTGCAGTCCAAATACATCAACACCAATGGCTGGAACAATAACACTAAACAAAATCCTATTCATTGTTTTTTTTTTTTTTTTTTTTGCAATTGTTTTCTATTAACAGAAGCCAACAGGAAAGTACTTCTCCCCCAGCTTTCAATTTTTTCATCCCTTATCTTTCTATCTGTCTCTCTCTCTCTTTCTCATTTGTTTAACATCTTAGACAAGGCATCAGCTGAGCAGCAGCCAGTGGAAATCCCATTTTCTCTTATCAGCAGTGACAGAGCACAGGGAACCCCAGGGGAGTCGGGCCAGCTGGCAAGCCCGTGGACTGTGGCTGGCGTGTGTCTGGCCCCTGGCCCTGGTTTAGACTCCCTCACCACCTCATAACCCTGAAGCTGTGGATTTATAGAACCATGCACTTTAATGTCTGCAACAAATGTCACAGCTTCACCACAATACATTGCAGCGCCTGTACTAGTTACTGTTCAAAATATTCTATAAACATTTAATAAGAGCCAGAGGGTATTAGAAATCACTGTGTTAATGCTTGGATTTTTCAAAGGCTAAACCCTACGAGTGTTTCTAACTAAATTCCCCTTTGCAGCTAAGTGTGTCGTTTAAGGCATGGCCTCTCTCCACACACACAGAGGATTACTTGTGTGCCCATTGCAGCCATATTATCTTTGTGAAATACTTTTTGATCAAGAAATCATAGACAAAGATGTGTATTTTGCCCAAAGCATTATGCATCATTTTGACAGTTTGTTAAAATGAAACATACATAACCTCAGTCAAATTACTTATTCTTACTCACTCATTCTTTTAAAAGTGAAAGTAGGAGATATAAGGGTTACAACTGAGCAAATATGAGGTTTTACAATCCTTTATATAATTTGCCATTTAATTAGGAATTGCTTTGATTGCAAACGTATGCAAAATGGAACATTATTATGTGAAATAATGATTGAATATGCAGCAGTATTTACAATTCTTGATGAAACCGTCATAATACATACAGTACATTTGCAATATGAAATAATTCACTTTATCTGTATGTTACATTTTCCCAAGTGCATCATTTGTTTGAAAATAATAACTTATTCATCAGAGCCACTAATGGGGCACTGTTAGATTATGTTTGCCTTTAATAAAGATTAATTAAAGATAAATTGAAATAAAGTATATTTTTCAATATACATGCTATTTTTTCATAGTGATTGTCAGGTTTTTGCAGTAATGCTATGACATTCTCATTTTGGCACAGTTTTATTTAATGCTAATGCATCAAAGTGGGATTGACAGAAGAATCAATAGAAGGATAGTGTTCATGGAGTCGAAAACACTGTCAGACTGTTAGAGCAAGGAGGAAAACAATTACAAAACACCATTACACCTATACCCTGTTTCATTTAGTTGCAATCATATTTCTCTTGTTCTTTTCTCTGGGAACTCTTCAAGACTACCAAGCTTTCGTTGCTTCCTGATCCACTCGCCCTTTTGTTTTATACCAGAGCGAGGACCAGCGAGCCACCGTTAACAGTGTGCATAACAACTCATGCTGCGTCAGCTGTGCACTTAACTGTAAATCGCAGCTCTACAACGGGGCTCTGTCCATGTAGCCTACCTCTTAGCCCTACCACTTAGAAAGCCCTCAGCTAGTCTGCTGTAATTAATTTTAGAGAGCTTTACTGAAATCCCACAGGATCACTTGAGCTACGTTAGTGAAGCTTTTTCTTTGACTGTGTGTCCGCCACGCTTTGATGACTTTCAGTGAAATTTACATGAGTTAAAGTCTCTGCAATCTCTTTTTCTCTGTTTCTTTTTTCTCACTGTGTCTCTCCAATTTAATTTCAAAAGTGGATGGTCAAAGTGGCTTTTAGTTAGATAGGTGGGATAACCTTCATGCTGAAATATGAAATAAGCTCATTTCGCCTCTTTCACATCACATATTTCACCGTTCTTTAGTCTAAATCAGTTTCTACCGCTGATCTTACTCTATTCAAAAAAAAGAACAAGAACCAAAACAAAGACATGGCAAATGTTATGTTCCAACAATTAAAGAAACCATGCATATATTTCCTTTGATTATCTATTTCTGGGAATGTTTTTTCTAAACTAATCACAGTTAATATGTAATTGTTCCCATTCCCAAGCAAAACAATCCCAATGAAAATGTCATAATAAGAAACAATTTGATAAACCTACATAAACATTTGCATAAGCATAACATGCATGGGTTACTGATATCTTTTAACTTGTAAATTTGTTGTTGAATTATTATCTCATTACTTAGTCGTCGCATGACCATACTACATAATAGACAAGACAAAGTAAAAGTGGAATCTCAGACTATCAGGTCTGTACACTGTGTACTGGCTTTAAAACAGGTAAACAGACCTCTGTTGCTGCAGATTTTGCCATCTGGAGATGTACATCTCCGTTTGCTTTCCCATGGGCTGATGTCACACTGGAATTCACATTTGTCTCCATGCCAACCAGCAACACAGTAGCAGTTTCCACAGTAACACTGGCCATGGCCTGGAAGCAGATCAGAATGAACATTTGTGAGATTACCACTCTCAGTATAAGAGCATTTTATAATTGAATAATTCAAGAGAAGGGCATTTTTCATGTCATAATTTCCTTTTTTTATTTATTCTGGTATTTTGTTGGAAGACATATCTTATCCATCTGTATACTGTATGATGGTTATGTATTTAAAACTTGCCAAACAAACTATAACAGAAATTGTATTTTTAAGAAAGATCTGATATGTAAAGTCATTAATTTGTTTTTCAAATGAAATTATGAATAGCTAATTAATACTGATACTGATAAGCCAGCAGTAGAAAAACCTGTGGGAGATGCAGGAATGAATATAACATTATCAAATGAAGTGGGGACAACAGGTCTCATACATTTAGTTAGCTGTTAACTTCCAATTAACCTCTGTGGAAAAGCGAGACATGAAGTGGATTTGTTTTTTTTAATTATGTGAACTTATTTCAAATTATGACAAGGGCATCATCCTTTTTGCAGTCATGCAACAGCTTTAAAATATAATTTGTGCGATTGTGTGAACTTTGTTGACTCTGTTAACTGATATTTAGCATAGTATTAGTCACCAAAAATGTATGTTGTTTATTTTAACTAAATGTGTATTTGGAGATGACTCAGAGTTGTGTAATATCAAACTTGCAAGTAAAGGAAAGACATTGATGTCCTCATGTGTTGATGTTCTCTGCAGCACACACACAAAAAAGGTGGTGGTTGTAATTTTTATATAATTATAAGAGATAATACTGCTCCTTTAAGCTTGAAGAACTACAACATGCAATTGTCTGTTAGTGCTTAAACTGCCGCTTTTTAAAATAAAAATGCAAGTAAAATTAAGAGTGTACACAGCTGCTGTCAAGTCCTTTATGTTACTGTTTGTAAAAATAAGACAGCAAATAAACTCCATACTATTTAGAAAGGACTTCTCCATCTGGCACAGACAATACAATAGGAAAATTAAAGCAGAATGCCAAGAGTGGATGATCCTTAATTAGCTATATGAGCAAATCTGTTCTGCTTTGGGGAATGATTGAGACGGGCTGAGGGCCATACCTCCACACACCTCTCCCGTGTCCTCCTCCAGACACTCGCTGTCGTCACACTCACAGAAGCGTCCTGTTACCAAGCCCTTGTTGTCCTCATTGTCACACATGCAGCTTCCACAGTGGCAAATGCCTAAAAAATATAGCAGATTCACTCACATTTTGAGACACTTTCTTGGTAAACTCATGGTTATGGCGTTGAGAGTGGGTGTGTGTCATGTGTGATTGACTGAGACAGATGTTGGTTGCTTTGCAGATGTGTGCTCGAGGTATTGTGCATGACATACCGATGGATCTACAATGGGTAAATGTGGGAGGGTGTGTTTGTGTTTGCACAGCATGCAGGTCCTTGGGCATTTTAAATAATGCACTATACAGTAGCACATAGAATATACATACACTACAGAAGGCTATATTACATAGCATGAAAAAATTTGTATTTGTTCTGTAACAGCTTACATATTGTACAGTGCAAGTTTCCAGAGACAAGCACACAATCCCACACAAAAGCATTTAGCTGCAGATTAGCCGCAGGCATCACGGTCTAGTAGCGACGTTAAATCCAGGTAGGTGTGGGTCTGTCAGTGTGTAAAACAACCTCAGTCCAGATAACACCTCTGGAGAGCATTCTCCAAAGAGAATATATGAACTGGGATTGTGTGCATCATAAATGCCCTGAGTTGTGACATTTGAGACCATATTAATTCATCACTAAACGAAACATCAATACGTATACAACAGAGTGTAATTAAATCAAGACTAGTCTCATGTGTTCCCATTGATCCACTGAATTTATAAAAAAAACATTTCCATACCCATATTTTATTCCTGCACCTAAGATTTTTAACATTTGATCACCAGCATAGACATCTGATACTGTAACATTTGTACATACATGTGACATAAAATGATGAAAAACCAAATATGCATGTATGCATGACAGCAATTATTTATCATAATATGTGTGAAAGTACATTTTAAATGGAAATGCATTTTTTCAAAACACCATTCTTGTAATGGTAATGTTCATTATTTTTGAAACATTGTATCATAATGTAGACTTTATGATAGGAAATGAAATCTGCACATTCTAATGTTAGCAGATGATTATGTATGATTTTGTGTATTGTGTTTTTTTGCAACTCTGTATAGTGCAACTGTGTGTGGTCCCAGTACCTCTGTTGGAGCACACCACCCCTTGTGGATTTTTGCAGAGCTCTTTGCTTTTTTTGCTGGGTAGGTTACACTCCTCCTGGAACTGGCAAGCATCTCCGAACCAGCCCTCATCACACTCGCACGTCCCACAGTCACAGTAGCCACGGTCTGAAGGGGAATGCGACACCACATGTTGGTTAGACTGTTCATACTTATTGCTGGTGCTGGTGAGTGTTATCTTGAATGATATGGTGGCTTTTACTGGCAGGTACAGACTTGTTTGCCTCTTGTCTCCTAATTTATTTCCATTGTTTTAAAACATAGATTTCCCTTGAGAGTGTGAAGTGCACCCAACAGGAAAAAAGTAGGCAGCTACACACTTTTAAAATATTTTTAAGTCTTGTTTGCAGTACAAATCTTTCTGCTTTTTGCTACAGTATTTCAGGATTCTCCCTCATCAGTTACTCGGTGACACTATTTCCTTGTTAACAGTGTTCAGAAGCCTAGTACAGGCTGTTTGTCTTGGCTATTTCTCATGATTCCGATGGTGTGATGAGCAATATGAAAAACAGGAGGACTCATATGATTCAAATGAAGGCTGTTGACAAGTTATTATAAATGTTGCTCCCATTGCATTTAGCGGCAAGGGGCCTTGTATGTCACACTCAATCATTCTCCTGACTCGTTCATCATGTAAATGCGGTGTCCTTTTCAAGGGCTAGCCATCAGTCATTAACAACAGGCAAGTCGCCTGTCTCTCTTCATTATCGATACTTCTCAAGGGACTCTTGGGATTCACATTCAAAGAAAATGAAGAACATGGACCACACAGTTCAGAAATAGCTGAACCACTGCCACTGACAATAACAACAACAGCAAAAAAAGAAAAAAAAAAGCTCCAACCTATTGTTTCAGATCATTTAACATAATCTGTTTTTAAAAAGACAGACGCTTAAACTGTTGTTTCTTGAAGGCTGTCTAGACAATTTCAGTTCTAAATATTACTGTGTTAACAGGAACTGCATTTCTGTGAATAACCATTTCAACCAATACAAGAATTAAATTCTAGATTATTGGCACATGGGCTTGAAATGAGATTATGTAGTAGTATCGCTGTGTTCTCTGCCTGCTGTATGCACTGAATATGTTTCTCTTAGTATTCTTAGCGCTCTTAGTATTTTTGTCTCCTGATCAAAATATAAATTGCCGTTCCTCTTGCTCTTGTATAGTAATTGGTATTCAAATTCTGTTATATTAAAAGCTGACATTTCTGTTGACTACAGCTACTGTATTTTACTGCTTTGTGGTCATTATTGGATTTTTGGCATGCAAATATTCCGTAATTTGAGTAACATTAGTTAATATATACGCCTGATGGTGAATATCACTAAACACTAGATTAAATTAAACTCTCTCCACCTTAATCAGAATATTAAAAAATCATCACTACTTACAAGCCCCTATTAATCTCTGCTTGACACTCACTGACAGGTAAAATGGGTCTTTTTTCTGTAAGGCAAAGTTGATGTGTGTGGGCAGGTGCCTGTCTGTCGACTGTTTATCTTTCTCTGAACTTCCTAAGCAGTAATTCTCTGTGGCTTGGGGGTGTCTAGGTCCTTCCTACGCACCGCCAGCAAGCACGCAGAACTGACCAATCAGGTTTCTACCAGTGTTCAGATGCAGTGAAAAGGGACTGAATGGATGATCCATTTCTGTCAGCATCAGTGGTAGTATTAGCTAGTGATAGGTTTACAATGATTAACTATGGGATATGACAGTAGTGAATCACATAGCAAGCTAATTTAATTTTTTACATTTAGCTGGAACATCCTTCACTCTTAAAGCCCTAGGAGCTGTTTTTGTTTCAACTTCCAAATTAATTTTCCTTATATTTAGCATTTTCTTACTAATTTATCACCATTTATTACAATATTATCCCCTGAATTTTGCATTGTCAGTGAAAAGCAAGTACTTTCCCAGAATTTACCTTGAAAGCTCAGAGTAAATTAAAATTATTATTCAATTGCTACTGATTGAGTTTTTTTGTTTTTTTTGTTTTTACAAAATATTATTTGAATATTTAAATATACCTTTAACTCAGGCTTCACTATGGACCCCCTGAATATTCAAATAAGACACATCTGATGCCACTGAGCTGGGAAACTGCAGTTTACCTGAATAGTTTTACTGTAATGATAGGGTGAGTTGTTTAAAAGTTATTAGACATTTTAGATCAGTAAATGCTTCCGGTCACTGATGGTTTTTTAGGTCTTTGAGGGCTAATGAATAACAAAGTATAACATTGAGAATGATAAACAAGGAAATAGATAATGGAAACATAATAATGACAAACCTTCAGTGGACAAGTGGTACTGAAACTAATCTACTCTTTGTGAGTGAACAACTTTTATATCACTTAAAATTGAGGCACATTTCTATAAATCCTGACATTTGAAAGCAATTATAGGCAAACTACAGTAAGAGACATTACATTTTGCAAAGAAACTTCCTGAGATTTTTTTTCCTTTGCTTATTGATGTTTCCTTTCCAATGTACATTTCTCTACTTACTTTGTGTAGATTATACTCTCCATAACACGATACTCATTTCAGTAATTATTTGGCCTTGCTTTCCTCTCCCTGTGGTTTGTGGAGCGTGAAACGACAGCACGTCAGCTCGTGTCCTTTGGAAAAGATCTAGGAGACACCTGTCTCAGGTAATAACTTATTCTCTATTTGTGCTGCCCTCAGAACAAGGAGCTCCTGCTTTCATCCTTCCGGCTTTTAAAATTCCCCATCTAGCCATTCAGTTGTCATCATACCCTTGTAATATCTCTAAGGAAGATTTTAAACTCACTGCAGCTGTAATCACAGCAATGTACAAAACACTTGTTCCGACAGCAAGAAGTCTTTGGAAGCTGTAATTGGACAATCCAAACTGCCTTTGACTAGGAGACTTGGACAAACTTAGCTGGCCTTTTCTCCTCAGAGCCCACACTGGAATCATTAGGTGACTCACCAGGCACATTGCCCAGCAAAGCTCAGAATATCTAAGTAAGAGTGCATCAAAATATGTACCGGGGAAAAAAAATAAATAAATAAAAATATGAACAATTTAGTGGCTGTAATAGCACTGCATTCTATTCTGTGTTCCCATTTTCTGTTTCCTGTCTCTTCTCCTCAGTAAATAAACGGACGTCATTTATTTAACAAGTAAAGATGGTTAGTGTCAGACATTAGTGAGTATTCACCCGTGATTAGTTTATCATTTGTTTATAGTGTGTCCATGCTGGAAGTAACAGCATGAGCTTATGTAATACTGACAGAAAGTGCATCTGGAGGTCTTTGATTTGAAACAGCACTGGCCAAACTGACTTCTTATGTGCTGACATAAAACCCCCATGGGTGGGATCTTCTCTGATTCTGGCAATGGGGGGTGGGGGTGG
>JAPQRQ010000015.1:17306921-17320215 GCA_037367365.1 Apogon talboti | reverse complement strand
GATCTGGGGGAGTAGAGGCTGGGGGCTGAGCCAAAAAACAGAAGCTTTGAAAACTCATAGCCTGGAGATGGATTAGGAGAGAAAGAGAGTGGCTAAAATGTGCTCGGACGGAACAAAGGGTTTTTTGCTCTCGTGCTCACAACTCAACTGAGTTTCAACTGAGATAGGGTTAAAAGGACACACACACACACACACACACACAGAATCATAAAGTTGAAGATTGTTGCGGATCATGGATATCCTTGGCTTTCTGCCTCAATCCACATTAGTAGCTGGAGGGATGGAGAGGGAGATGTTGACCCGAGCTTGATTTTGTAGGGAAAGGGTTACAATATGAGGAATGATAATAAAATAATAAGACCTATCAAAATATATGATTTACTCTGATTAAATAAGCTCAAATATAATTGCTCCTACAGTAAAATGCCACACAATATTGTTACATAATTACCAACGTGTTGATTAAACAGTGCTTTTCACTGGGACAATGCCTAGCCTGCAGCACCCTGGGCCACCCTCTGTGTTTCTGATAATGGAAAAAAAAAATAACTTGCAGAGCGCACCAGTCAGCAGCATGTCTGATCCCAGCACACAGCCCCAGAGAGAGGAGGGAAGACAGTGAGGGAGTAAGAGTGAGAGAGACGTTTCACGTGGCTCATCAGTGATGGAAAAAAAACAAAAATCCAGGGATTGCTGTGAAATGGAGAATGGAAACATAGCCACGTTGAGCCGCCTAGCTGAAAATATGGGATGTAATACAGAGATATAGAGGTAAAAACTCCTCAAGTAATACAATTTGACAAAGTTATGTTTTAAATAAATTACCAGAGGGTTTGTTTTTGTGTCTCATATCTGATGGGACAGGGAAATAAGCGCAGGAAGAAAAATAAAACAAAAACTGTGGTGTTCATGTGATATGAGTGCACAGAATGGTACCTTCAACATGCCAAGCAAAAGCAGCTAATTTATATGACCTTTATGTTAGGTTCCGTAAGAAATGGAAAACAAAAAGGAAAGGACAGGACAGGAAATAGACTGAAAACACTGTGTAAAAACCACAATTGAGACATAATATATTCTGTCCTCTCCGGTTTGCCGTATCATGTTTGCGGCACAGAAAGGCTCCCTTGGGAGGATGGTTTACCACATGCAGATACCGTTCTGCGTGCCTGTATCACATGTGCTCTCCTGCGTATCACATGTGCTTGGGTTTTATGTGCTTGTTTTGAAACCATAATAACTCCACAAAAAACAAACAGTGAATGGAGATGACCGAAAAATGTTGCGCAGTTGGTGAACAGATGTTAGTCCAGGTCACTATCCCATTGCTCTTCACCCTCAAAAAAAGTGTTTAAAAAAAAATACCTAGGCATCTTCTGTGTGGAAAATGTAAAGAGTCCACCCTTGCCCCATGGCCTACTCTTCTACCGGGTGACAGACAACTAAAAACTCCAATCCAGGCAAATATTCCAATCAGACCAACATTTTAAGCTGCCCCAGATTTTTTTATTGGGTTTTACTTGTTGCTCTGGAAAAGATGAAGAATTAGCTTGTGTTGGCCTAGGGTAAGAGAACATCTCAATGCCAGGGAAAGCTAATGCTTTTGGGAAGGAAAAATACAGTTTATCCCTAAGAAGAAAAATCTATTGGATCTTATCAGTGGGCAGTTGTGAGAGTCAGAGATAAGGGAGCCGCAGGGAGAGAAATTGGCTGCCGATCTCAGACAGCAGAGCATGCATGCTGCATGGGCCATTGAGCAACAGGGGAGGAGGCGTATTCTTCTCAATATGCTCTAAAAAAACCCCTGCTGGTCCTATGAGTGCGTGTGCATAAGATTCTTTGAATGCATGACTGGTTGTGCATATATGTGTGGATGTCTGTATGAAAATGAGCCTAATCAACTTGTGTGTGCATGTGCATGTGTGGAGTGTGTGTCTGGGTGTGAAAACGCATCCCTCTCCTGATGCATCAAGGTTCCATTTGCAGTCTCTGTACCAGTGAATGAAACCCCATTATCAGACTGAAGCAGGGCCGTCTTTCTCCAGACTGCTGAACCATAATGAGCCTCTCACAGCAGCCAACTTGTCTACCCAAATAAATCACTCTGTGCCGGACATGCGTGCACACACACATCCACACATTTCTCTATTAGACCTGTTCTCAATGCACACATGTCTCCATTAATGTCTGATAGCTCATAGCCCAGTGACTACAGAGGACAGTACAGAAAAGATGAGAGTCCTATTTTATTTCCAACAAGACAAAGGGCCCAGTCTTTCCTTCAATGTCCAGAGTCAACTTTGACCTGATAAATGTATGGAACGTCTTGGTAACCTGTTACATCTAGGCCACTGTACAGATGCATACGATGGTCTGATTTAACTACAATACATACTTACATCTTCAGTGCTTCATCAATATTGGAATGTTCTATCCCAGTATAAGTATTTCATAAACATCAAAATAAAGGTAATTTTCTGAACTATTAGTGTTTTTGACTCTTTCTAATGCAATTATAACACCAAAGGTTGAAAAAATATTAGAGCAACAACAAACATTCCCGGCACAGTGGCGCAGTTTTTCGCACCACAGGTCCAAGGTTCGATTCCTGAGGACCTTTCTGCTTGGAGTTCGCATGTTTTCCTGATGTCTGCTGAAGTTCTGGATACACTGTCTCCCTCCCACCGTCCAAAGACATGCACCTCAATAGGTTAATAGGTCAATCTAAATGGCCCACGGGTGTGAATGATTGTTCGTCTGTATATGTCAGTCCTGCAATGGCCTGGTGACACATCCAGGGTGCACCCCACCTTTACCCGTAGGTAGCTGGGATTAGGCTTCTGGCACCTCTACAACCCTCACAAGGCCTAAGCCGTTCAGAAAACAGACGGATGGAAAATAAACATAATTCTGCCTTTAAAATGAAAACTGAAAATTATATGACGCACATTTCCTTTATGGAAAACTAACGTACCTTGTGAAGAGTAAATCATGAAACATGAGTGCGGAGAGTCAGAGAGTCTGAGACCTTGTAAAATTTCACCACTCAAAATTCAAAGCTTTGCCCCCAACAAAAGCTAACCGTGTATGAACCAAGCAGCTGTCTGTTTGCAGTGAGATTCTTTGAAGTGCTGCCAAGGTGATGAGAACACTCAAAGACAAAATTTCTGTGCTGTTTTTATTTAGCAGTAAAAAAAAAAATCTAACCGAAAACCAGTGAACATCTGTGTTACGTGGTTCATAACACAACACCATAACAAATAGACTGAATATTAAAATCTTAACCAAAAGTATAATATGGGATTGCACTGTTAAGTTGTGCTATCTTCCCAGCACCTATCTCATACTGTTACTGAATGAAATCAGCTGCTAAGTTTATTTGCCAAGTGTCTCTGTTGCAAGCACACAACGTGGAGAATCTGGTGCATCACTTACTGACCCACTACTAACAACCATGACTAAATACTTGAAAATACTCAAAACCCTCTGCATGGACAGAACTATATGGGCACAGTAGATATTATTAAAAGCCAAAACTGCACTACAAAACATAGCAGTAGTGAGGTATTTAAGTTGTAACAGTATGTTTGAATCCTCCCTGTAACCGCAAACCATCTGTTTGTATTATTATGTGTCAGCACAGATTTGTACTTACCATTACAAGTTATACCATTATGTGTAGCACAGACCCAGTCGTGGCATTCGCAACGTGGCCCGTAAAACTTTCCTGGATCTGTGGCCTGGCAGATGCAGACGCCGCAGTCACACTCTCCCCTCCCGCTGCAGATCTTACCATCAGGTGTCCGGCAGCGGCGAAGGGATGACTCTGTGGACAGTCTGCACACACCACCAACCTGGCTGGTAAACAGAGAGAAGGGTCACTGACTATCCGGGTTTTAAAAATACTGTGGTCAAGGGTCAAATGTGGTATTCCACATCTGTGTCCGAAGAAAGTGTTTTTACTTAGCGCTGGCAGAAACGCCTGCCACGTATCTGCCTTTCATTTATACAGAAAAACTGGAAAACATGTAGAGAATAATAGTCTATAGGTGCAGGGTGGATCCAGTTTTATCTCACCTTCTCTGCAATTCCACTTATACAATATCATGAAGAAAAAATGTCCAAACCTCCATCAAGGCCAAGAACCCACTCTACTTTATTAATCCACAAACAAGCCTCCTTTTGAACTAATTTTACAATCAGCTGTTACTGTTCTACGTTCACAGTTTAACACAGAGTCTCCAGTGTTAAACTGAGACAATATTGATGATAAGGACTGGGCTAACAAATCAAAGAGCAAAACAGCTTTATGCTCACTTCAGCAGTTGTGGCAAAGCTTTGTTTTTACTCCATGGGGTTTCACAGATAGATTTGTTTTATTTGGATTCTTTCTGACATTCTTTTTTGGCTCCTGTCCCCTTTTGATTCAGACCAGCTGTTCAATGGGGGAGCAGTAGACCTATTCAAACAATTAATAGATCAAGTGTTTTTACCACTCCCGTCTAAATACGATACACGGTTTGTATGTTCTGTGTCTCATATAAGCTCGCAGTTTACACTGTTGGATTTGACCATGACCTCTGCTGAGCAGCATGCAGAACTTTGAATGCACCTGATTATAAAGATGCCATGTGTTCCTTTCTCTTGACAACATGACATTAAGATAACTGCAAGTGTGACCTTGTCTGTTCTTTCCACTATTTCATGTTTCCTTTCGTGCTCCAGCTATAGTAGATATTCATCAGGATTTCAACATCTGTTGGAAGTTTGGAATGCTGCTGTCAGGGGAGTTTGGGCTGTATACTTCCTGAAGTCAGCCTCATCAACCTTTGGGCTTTCTCATGCAGTCCAGAAGTTGACAGGGAAGGCAATGATGGAGAGAACTTCTGACCTTAGGCTTCACTCACCACCTTTTGCACAGTGTATTTAAATTTTATATCAAAGCAGCCATCAGCATGCAAACATCTGGATCCAGTGGCAAAATAAATTGAAATTGGTAAATCAGGAGTTGAATATGCAATGTACTGCAAAGTACTCCAACCACCTGACAATTGGGAACTATTGTTTTGTTTGGTTGTATCAGATCTCTCTAATAAACTCTATGACCAACGTAGTATATGACAGACACAATATAATCACTACATAGCCATGGTGCACCTGTTTGGAAAAAAAAATGTATGTATGGCAACATCTGCAGTTCTGCTGACTGGGACTGCACTGTTAAAAGGCCAAGATAAACAATACACATTTTTACATTTATATTTTAACCATTTGCAATACCTGATGTCATTCTTTGCATATTCTTGAAATTGTAAAGACTGGCTATGTAAAAGGTGAGTAACTTTATGAGAAAGCTTGCACAAGTTTTGAAATAGAAAACTTCTATGTTGCAAAAAGTTATTCATTCTATGCTTTATCGTTTGCTATGCACAGCAATCGTAACTCCAGCCAAAATTTCTGTCACGGTTACTGCGGGCTACACCTCTGACCTTATAAAATGCAGTATCATTGTATGGAATGTGCATTAAAACAAATTAACGTCTTTACTCTGCTCTGCATCCTTAAATGATACAGAGTTCGTGTTATTGCCTTTTGACTTGGCGTGCAGATTTCTAACACTTGGAAAGAAAAGCACCATAAAGAAACTGCACAATAAACTACTACTGCAAACTACATACATATGCAATCTTAAACTTTCCCACACTGTATCCTTTCAGTGTTGCCTTTGTCAGCAAAACCCTGCGCCTCCCTCTTCCTTCTTTCTCTCTAGACTATCCCAGAATAAACAAGAAAAAACAAAGCAGTGTGAAAACTCACCTCACCGATTGCAATAAAGTGTCCTCCACCGCAGAGAGCAGAATCAGAACCAACGGCACTAACATGGACTGTACCAAAACCTCAGTGTGCATGTTTAAATCCCACAGAAACCTGAAGTAAAGTAGCTTGAAGGAATTTCCCAATGTTTCTCTCCTTAAACGGACAGGACAGGAAGAGAGAGTGAGAGGGAAAAGAACAGGAGAGAAGGAGAGAGAAAGAGCAGCAGGCTGGCCTGAACTGGCTCAGTCCCTTCAGAGGCCAATAGTCCTCTCCATACAAGTGCCTTTGATTAGTCTTGACTCTGCAGACACAGTCCTGGGCAGGAGCTGGAGTGGGGAAAACTGCCAAAAAGAAAAGTTAAGTCACCAGTTTGAGATGTAATTAGAAGCAGACTGTTTTTTCCTTCATTTCCCCCTATTCCTTTTCCAGATGATTTTTATATGTTGCATGGTTGTTCTGTCTTTGCTTTTAATTTGGTTGATAATGAAGTAGAACCACACTCAACAACAGACAAAAAAAAAGAAAGATGCCTCAAAAGATACACCATTTTCCAGTTTGTTTTATGTGCAGCAGACTACCTTTGTTTTGCAAGAGCTGCTCTAGTCAAGATATAGACAAGAATTGCATTAGTTTAGACGCCTATAAATGCACAAAGTAGCATGTTTTTTATTCAGTATTAAGAGCAGCTGCTTTCTGTTGAGATTATTTACACTGGTTGGCGTGCATCTCTATGGGTTTCACGCTACAACTATGGAGCTATCATAGTTGCAAACATAATAAAGCAATAAAAGTTTAAAGAAGGACATTAAAAATAGAATTTATTGTTGATTGGTTGTGATTAGAATAGAGCGGGCAGAATGTCAGAATGTATCATTACAGTAGCCATCAAATAAAACCTGCTCTGTGATGCAGCAATTTGAGGATCCAGGACTGTTGCTATGGAGACGCGGCGCGCCCCCCTCGCATGCTGGAGGAGCTGTTGATGTGATTGCTACCTGCGCGCTCCCGCACTCTCTCACACGAACCCAATGAAACCGGAAAACAGCTGATGTCATGGACAGGACAAAACACGGCTGAAGAGGGAAATTCTGCTTTCGTAAGTGATTCAACGTGTTTCTAAATTGATGCTGTATCCATCGTGTGTTTAACAGGATGTCAAGCTGCCGTGCTTTAAGGTTTGCGACTGACGCTCGAGGCTGCTGCTACGCTTGCTTTTGGGTCCTCCAGGAAGTGGACACATCCTCATCCTCCGGAGTAGGCCTTGATGACATTTTGCAGCATATTCGCATCTCTGTGTCATGGCCTTTTTGTCAGATGTCATATTTAGTCTCTAGAGCATCCACACACGCTGACAGTTTTAATACACGCGGTGTGTTTAGCTTGTTTTTATCCAATGTAGCATCTTAGCTCTCATCCGTTTCCATAGTAACCTTGGCTCGATGTCATTCACTCTTACTCTTAGCAGCCTGGATATAGTCGTGAGAACTATCTAACACGACACATATCTACCGAATAACACACAGTATCTTGTAATATAAGGAGGTTGTCGGATTTACAAATAGGATTTAATTTCATAACTCATAGCATTTTGAAAGGCCAAAGAGCCTCTGCCATTGTTGGGCCTTTGCAATTGTATTTTAAGTGCTCCATGTGCAATGGGTAGGGTTTTTCTTCAGTGGCTGGATGTAGTAGAACTGTTATTAATCATTTTTTTCGTAGATGGGTGTTTTGTTGATTAATCAATCAATTCTGAGGGAAATGAAGAAGATGGACATAGTGTTCCCCAAAGTCTAAGATGACTTGTTTGGTCCACAACCCAAACATATTCCACTTACAGTAACAGAAGAGGAAAGACACCAGAAAATATTTAATAGTTAAAATTGTAGATGCTGTTACAATGCAATTTTGTTCATTTGCTCTTATCAAAATACTCATTACATAATTTAATGCTTGACATCTAGTTGATGAGTCGGAACATTACTGCAGCTCTAGAACATTGTAGTAATGGTGTCACTGATTGTCTTACAAAAGATGCAGTCTAATCTCCGGATGTAACCAAGCCACAGCTGTGGGTCAT
Organism: Apogon talboti; assembly: GCA_037367365.1. Taxonomy (NCBI): domain Eukaryota; kingdom Metazoa; phylum Chordata; class Actinopteri; order Kurtiformes; family Apogonidae; genus Apogon; species Apogon talboti. Next base: position 17,312,321 of record JAPQRQ010000015.1, on the reverse strand, counting down.
TGAAGGGAGACCAGAGGCTGATCTGTTTCACCTGTCACCTGAATAGACAACTATTTTGTAAAAACTAGTTCAATCAGACGACCTCTGTGATGATCTTTAACACCTTATCCACAGACGAGCAATGTACAAAACCACCTGATAAGATCTATGATTACCAAAATAATTGTTTAGTACCACAAGTGATATTCTGAGGTGTTGCAAACATGCATGGCCCATTTATGGAACTCTACAATCTGTCATAGCTGAAGAATGGACCAAATACATCTTTTCTTCATTTGATCATCAAAGGTAAAAATAACTAAGCCCACCAAACATGTAACTATCCTCTTCCATCACAGTTAAGAAACCCAGTCTGCTGTACCCTAAGACTTACTGTCATAAACATTAGAAAAACTCCAGGGAACTGATGTGATTGGCTCACAGAGATACACATGACTGAAGCTTAAGCCAATCACTGCAGGTTTGTTGTTACCGTTTTATCTGCAATCAAACCAACCTAATTGGACTCATGCATTTTTAGTTTAAATATCTTTGGTGAAGAATTGAAATTATAATGCAGCACTAAGTGTAAGTACTGTATCACACAGAAGTATTACACACGTAATAGGACAGAATGTCTTCTAGCTCTGACAGTGAGGGCAAATGCTTTTTGTAGTGTAGTATGAAATGAGTTACACATCATGATAAACACAAGGGGATTTGCGTCTCTTCCACTACTTTGTTTTTGAAAATTTTTTAGTCTCTAACACGGATTGACCAATCTGTTTTTATCAAATGTCAAGGTAGGTTTGGTCAGTAATCAGTAATACTGATAAGTGATATTTAGAAGCAAGTTAAAAAAGTATAATTTAAGAATATCTTACTATTATTTAGGCTATTACATTGAAATGGTGGAATAAATAATTAATACTCCTAAAAATGTTATTTTGGTATTTCATGATTTGCCTGATGACTACAGACAGGACGAAGCAGCTGTACAAGAGACACCAGATAACAAAAAAGTAATAAAAATACAGATCCTAAAAATGTGAATATCAGATGGCTCATTTTTTCCCACTAAATACTAACTAAATATGTCTTTTGCTCCAGGACAAATAGTGCACAGTGAGTTTATTAGAAAATGTGTGATGGAAACCTGCTGCTGAAATCACCTTGGAAAATCCTTGATCCTTCACATAAACTTAACTTACGTCAGAGAGTGGTTTGTAAGAATACCTGAATTCCACTCAAACCTACTCGAGATGAAGTATTAAAAGACGGGACAATTGTTCTGCTTGTATCTACTATTTCGCTCTTATACTTTTTCTCTTTTGCTTAAGATGACAGCACCAAAGTTCAGTCTTCAAGAGACGAACTTCAGTAAAGAAAGTTTTCAGAATCAAACAAATACTAACACTTACAATTAATCTGCCTAGTGATAGTATCCTGCCTGTGAGGAACATGTCCTTTTTCAAAATGGGAAAGTAATTGCAGTCTAAGCCACCTATACACCCACATAATAGCACTTAGACCCTGTAATTTTGTTTTCACTCTTCCTCACGTCTCCATCTGCATGTTAAGTGTAGCAATTACACTGGGAAATTGCTTCTAACTACATGGGGTGTATAGGATGGACAGTTTCTTTTCTTGGTAGGAGCATAAAAGGAAACAAGGATGATACAGTTACATTGTTCCACTTGCATATTGTTTTTTTCTTGTCACATGTAGGTATTGTCTTACATCTCTTTAAATGAACGTCAGGTTTTACCACCACTGCTTTACCTGCTGTGATATCCATTTCTGTAGGACTTAAAAAAATATTTGTATTGAAGTTGAGTATTGCATTTCGTCTTGGAATTAATATATGTTTACTGTTGACAGTACTAAAATGAACAGAAACCTGTATTAATTAATTACATTCTTTAGCTTTGTCCTCACAGGGTTTACTATGATATTTTAGTGTTAATAAATATTTTAATGTTGCTTTGCCTGAAGGACTGGTTCACCTAAATTACATTTAGGTTAATTACATTTTTTACTTATTTTTTTTTTCATTACGTAAGCAGGATTTTGGGATTCCTGCTGCCATGTGTAAACCAAACTGTTTTCTTTATGAACTTTTTATACCCAATATATAGTCCTAATAAAATGGTTTGGTTTTATGATAGCTGCCTCTAATGCTAAGAAACACAAATACAACTCTTAGTTACGTAGTCTAATTTTCCAAATCTTAAAAGAAGTAAAAGAAGTTTGGGTGAACCATGTCCTTTTCACAGTATACATGCTGTATGTCATGGATCAGCAGCTCACTCTACTTTCTTTACTGCTCTTATAACTGCTATCATTCACTGACTGCTGCTGCAGGACCTCCAGGCCTTTAGGGCATTCTCCTTTTTGCATCTCTTGTCTCTCTCTGGTTGGTCTCTCCACCCCTCTGTGACCTGGGGATGAATGCACCAATGAGGAGCCTCACAGTGAGTCCCCTGGTCCTCTTCCACCTCATGTTCTTCTTCCACAACACCTCAGTCACTTACTCACTCATAGAGTGTGTCGCATATATGCCTTGATGTCAGATGTGGTGGGCATTCCTGTCTCTATGAGCGTACTGTAGATGTGGATAGTGTACTGTACACCATATAAGCCATAATGTTGACTAACTGTTGTGTGTTATTTACAGGGTATGCCTGATCGCATGTTATGTGCAGTGCTGGAGCAATTTCAGCTTTACTTTTCCCTTTGGTATGTGCGCTTTGTCTCCATTCAGGGTGTCATTTCCTCTTCTGTTCTTATGTTGAAACGGCCTGTAAACTTTTCTTTTTCTGCATACACACACAAACACAGATATGCATAGGTAACACCAGCTCACACCTTTTCACACTGTACAGTAGGTTGTGCAGCATACTCTACTGGTGCCTCGGTGTTCAGTATGGTGAAGATTATGTTTGATCTTATCAGATGGTAAGTTCCTGGAGCTGTTCCGATGTGAATACACTTGTCCTGTGTTCCATGTGTGCTACGTTGTGTATCACAGTGACCATTCAACAGTGCAACACGTTTCAGTTCAAAGTACACACCTCTGTTCTGGCAATTCAAGTCAGGGTAGTTCATTCTGCAGGATACACATCACATTATGCTAAGCTTAATGCTACATAAAATCACACTAAGAAGCTGTTATTAATACACAATTTACTGTATACTGTAATATGAATGAATTAAAAAAAATGTATTTTATATGTTTCCATATTGGTACGCCTCAGCTTTTGTACAGTTATTATTATAAGCAGTGTCCTGATATCTGAGCTGGATAAAGTTTACAGTAAATTGAGGAGTAAATTAATATTTTGATTAGAATCCACACGATTTATCTTGCAAAAAGTGGTGCTGCCACTGCCCAGACTTGGATGTAGCCAGAGTGTTCTCTTGTTTTTTTTCCTTTAGCTTTAGTCACTGTGTGGTCTGCCTCCCTTTCTGTCAGATCCACTCTCTGTATAGCACAGCAAGCCCCAGCATGCTGAAGAGGAAACAGAGCTCACGGGTCGAGGCCCAGCCCATGACCGATTTTGGGCCGGATGAGACCCTCACAGACAGCGCTGATATCTTCTGGATCAACAAACCAGTGAGTGAACTCATGCATACAGGTCTGGGTCAGTGTAATAGAATAATGTCCTGCTCTGGTGATTCCATTTTATTCTTTAGTCACTTTTGTTTAAGCATATTCCTTGTGACTAACGAAGATTTTCCTGTTAAAAGTTTAGCAAAGAATGTAACAGAGTGCTAAATCTCTCATTAACATTCCTCCTGTTGCAGTGGGTGCACTCTCTTTTGCGGGCCTGTGCCATCATCAGTGTCACCTCTGTGTGCATGAACACCCCCAAGACATTTGAGCATTACCCTCCACTGCAGTATGTGACCTTCACACTGGACACAATGCTCATGTTCCTCTACACCGCTGAGATGATCGCCAAGATGCACATCCGAGGAATTATCAAGGTAATTACAAATAGACTTTGAAATGGGAGAGAAGTTGAGATCCAAATTAAAAATGTTTTAACAGCATGTTTTTGAAAGCAAGAAAATACAACTATGTGAGGGAGAATGCTGATACATGACTTTCTGTTATGTTGGTTTGTGTTCCATCATTTTATTTGTCTATTAAAAAGTCAACTAACTAACAAATAAAACTTTGCAGCAACGTTATTGGGTATATTTCATAGTAAAATAAGACAGGGCATTGGCTTGGTTTTCACAGTAATCCTCAAAACCTTGTCATATAACTCCATCAATGTTTATGTGTACCATAAATGGTCAAAATGTCCGATTACAATCAGATGAGCTCAGCACACTGAGAACTGTTTTGCCAATGTTTCCTCAGTGTCGAAAAACAAAAACAGCGGCTCTAACAAGAAGTCAACAAATAAACACCTGATCGACCATGTATGCCACATCATTTTTGCAACAACCAGACAAATGCAAGTATCTATTATACATGGTATAAACAGTGGATATAAAATGTCTACTCATACCTTATGATGTAAAAAATGACATTGGGTTGCAAGTTTGTTTAGTGCTGTAGTCAGCTGCATCCCCAGTTATAAGAGGGTGCACACACATATGCAACTGCATTTTTTAATTTTCATTTTTACTTACTCCTAAAAGATTCCACTTTGTTTTTCTATTGAGTTATTCAGATTATAGGGCACATTAAAGGTGTAAAAAATTCTGAAATGATTGTAAATTACATTTTTTTTACATCAATTTCATTTTATTTCTTTTCATTTCATTTCATTTTATCATTTTGGCAGGGGTGGGTAAACTTTTTATATCAACTGTAATATATAGTGCATGATATACAATGTTCAGGTAATCAGAAAATAATGACTTGTATTACTGATTAATTAACATACAGAAAATCTGACATAATGTAGCTGGCATTCTTTAACAATACAGCTCGAGAGACTACGTGTGATAACAACATGTATACATATCTCACAAATTTGTCTATAATCTCATCTGACTGTAAATCCACTCTTAGCAGTTGTTGAGTGGAAGTGAAGTAGAATCAACACAATTGAAATCCTAAGGTAGACGGCTAATGTTCTATAGAATCATCTAAAAACAGACAGCTGGCAGATGAAAGGCCCATAATTACTGCCATAAAGAGTGTGGACAGCTTAATTGGGAAATCAAGGATAACAAGTAGGGAGGAACTGAAGGACACGGAACTAGAGTCACTGATGCAGGGAAGCGGCAGAAGAAATGGAGCAGTACTTCTTCTTCTTTCCCTAAATGTTTCTGTAGTTTTTGGAGGCAGATTATATTCACAATTTTCTATAAAAGGGGTAGGGTTTTATTATTCTCATAACCTGCCCTTAGCACTAAGCCTATCCCTCTGACCCTTATCATTGTATTTTCTTAGAGTTT
>JAPQRQ010000015.1:17293371-17305530 GCA_037367365.1 Apogon talboti | reverse complement strand
TTTTTCATAGGACAACAATACAGTTACAAACTTACAAAACAAGACGACCTCACGAACCCACAACAACAGAACCAGAGACAAGAGACAGACACCCAGACAGAAGAAAAAAAAAAAAGTTTATCCACTAAACTACATTTCATCAGTGGTTCCTTTTTGCTATTCTGTCTGATGTCCATCCGTCTTGTACGTTGTTGATTCAAAGTGCTATTATTAGTGCTATTATTATAATGTCAAAAAATCAAGCACCTCTTCTGGCTCTTCTGTCATTTTATCTTCAAAATTCAACATTGGTAGATGATTCTTAGGTCACCCAGCTGAAGTTTTACTTTAAGTACATATATAATCCTCTATTATTATATTGATTGACACTGAAATTTTAAGTAAGTAGCTGTAAAGTGTTTGCATGAGACAAATGACCCACATAGCGTAGCAAAGTAATTGTATGCTTTTGCTCTTGTCAGTGCATAATCAAACATGGCCCTTATCTGTGGAGTGTTTCTATGGGAAGCTGACCTCTTAAGAGCTACTTACACGTGCTCATTTTCTGTAAGTGGTAATTAAGTGTACCCATTTTTGCTTTTTTTGCCCAATGTCATTTCTATTTCTTTACACCGCAAGCACTTTAATATTTTTTTGCCTTATTATCTTGAATACTTGAACACTGTGGTCATTCTTTCAACGTGGGCACGGTGCTCCCCAATGTTGGCAGATTGATTGTTTTCAATTGGTTTTAAATAACAGCTTTTTGGAATAATAATAAGAAAAATATTTGTTTGAGTCATGTTATTTCTCATTCATGTCCATTCAGTCTTTTTTATCTATCAGTCAGTGTTGATGTTGTCTTTCTTTGTCTCTTCTTGCTCAGGGGGAAAACTCCTACGTTAAAGACCGCTGGTGTATGTTTGATGGCTTCATGGTGTTTTTCATCTGGGTGTCCCTGGTGTTGCAGGTACATTCCACTATTTGCCTTATAGTTTTTTTTTGCAATCATTTTCCTACAATTGCTTGTACAGCTTCTTTTGATAAACCATTAATTATCTATTACTCTTTGTGCAAGGTGTTTGAAATAGCAGAGATTGTGGATCAGATGTCTCCATGGGGAATGTTAAGAATCCCGAGAGCGCTCATTATGATCCGGGCCTTCAGGATTTACTTCCGTTTTGAGCTTCCTCGCTCCCGCATCACCAATATTCTTAAGTAAAATACTATCATAAGCGTTTTTCTTAAATATACTGTTCTGTGCTTCATTAATAGTTGTTCTTGTAAAAATGTATCGAACTCTTAGAACTTTCTTCCTTACATTTCTTTCTCTAGGCGATCTGGAGAACAGATCTGGAGTGTCTCCATCTTCCTGCTGTTTTTTCTCCTGCTCTATGGAATTCTGGGTGTTCAGATGTTTGGGACATTCAACCATCACTGTGTTACGAATGACACAGAGTACGGGTATGGCTTTTTTCATACTGCTCACATTGTAATGGTTTTGTTGTCTGTCTGTCTGTCCACTCAACAATGTAATCACATTATCTGAAGAATGCATTGAGATATCTGCACCAAATTTACACAAAGACAATCAAATCTAAATTATAGGGCAGTGACTTTCAACAGAATCTTACACTATATTTGGCTGAGGGATATTCAAAGTGCGCAGCACGTTATGTTTTTCATTGTTATTGATGCTTTACTTGTTTTTAACTGTGCAAGTTCACATACTTTAAGGTCAAGGCTCTTTAATTATCGTCTTTCTTGACCTAAAGTCTGTGACAACCTGTACACCAACTTCTTAAGGATAAACTGTACAGTAACATGCAGTTAGCCATATAAATGTTGGCTGAAGTGAATGAAGAATAAACAGAGTTGATGTTAACATGGCTACTTTGTCAGAAACAGGTTTTCTCATCAGTGATTCTGAGTTTTTATGTTTGCGCAGGCTCGGCTATGTTCTTTCAAGTTTGTCAACATTAAGTAGCAGAGGACATGAAGCTTATTTTACAATCTGTCAATGTAATACTCGGTTTGCTTTCTGCCGTGATATGCTGCTTTAATTATGCCCCACAAAACAAATCACCCATGGGTCAGATCGATCAGTCAGTGACTGTGGTCTGCTGTGCTAAGACTGACAGATCGTGACAGCAACTCATCTTTTACGACCAACCACCAGCATGGCCATTTATCCTATGGTGTTAAAGAGGCTTTTTATGTGGAGCAGCACCAGTGCACATACTGCTCTCCATCATTGCTCAGAGTTCCAGTTTGCTTTGACTAAAGTGGAAACTCTTGGTCTTATTGAATGCTTTGTCCTGTAATGCAGTTCATTGGAGGTTTCACATATCAGAGGACAGATTTATACAGCACCATTTGCCAGAAGAGAACCCTTTAATCTGCAGTTATAGTTATGTAAATGCATGGGTACATAAAATTAAAGTGAAAACTGCTATTTAAGGTTTCTGAATTTAATTATTAAGCTGAGGATGATGAGAATAGAAAATCCATGTGGAGACAGAAGTTGGAGGAAGTGATCGTGATGGTTTAAATCCTAGGCTCTAGCAGGGGATGACACTAATTATAATGATTATCATTTCCTCCACTGTCCACCCTCTGCATTACGTTCATTTCTTTACAATAACTACCCAGCCCCTGTGTTCCTCTTCCCTAATGTGTGGAACATTGCATGTATTGATCATGAGCAGCAGGAGAGATTGCGCAAGACATTCTCACATTTATAGGTCTGATGTTCCTCTGCGTCATCATTTCATACGCGATGTGGCAGATGTCCATCTAATTTGTTCACTGTGCTCCTTCTTCTAATTCCCATATACAATCTAACAGGGTTTTTTTTTATTCTCACATGGGGCATCTAGTGTTTTTCATCCAAATGCCCTTGTCACAAAGTCAAATCTCTCCATCTTTTCACACATCAAGGATCATAGAAAATAAGAAAACAATAACAAGGGACACATTTTTCTGATACAGATAGGAGATGAAAATAATTTTGTATTTGTGAAAAATATAGGATCTTTTTTTCTGGGTTTCAGAATTTTTTTCAATGCACATGATATGACATGAATTATCTTAATAACATAAGTAATATTAATCCTATTCTATACAGTATTGATCTGAGTAGTATGAATCATATTATTATTAAATATATTAATTAATTAATTCATGTTAAATAGTTTTCAGTGGTTTTTAAGACTCTTTTTAATTTCAGATATGATTGTTGGTTGATTTTCTCATTGGATGGAACCATGAAAATACTGGCCAGAGGATGTTTACACATTTGCATCACATATGCAAAGCTTTACAGATTAATTTTGGTTTGATCGAGACAGTCCACTATTAATACACACTTATCACAAATTAATTTGTTTTTCCTTTTCATTTGACTTACAACTGTATGAATTTACCATCATGGTATTATTGGATGTTTGATCTCATGTTCAAGGCTTCTTTTATCTCTGTTTGTCATTAATAAAAGTGATACGGTAGTATTATTCGGCCTGGTGTAATTAGCTTTATCGAGATTCACCACTATGCCTCCGATTGCCCTTTGTGATAGTACCATAAATTATCCCTTCTGATTCAGTACCCCTTAATAAACAATTTGGATGAATGTCTAGGCAGCCAATTTGAAGGCATTAATTTTCATTAGCGAAATCAAGCAGCCCCTCGAATAACACCTGTGGCTAAAAGACAGGGAGATGTGAAAAGAAGGATGAGGACAAGTGTGTGTATGTACTTTGCACGTGTGTGTCCACCAGCAAAACACATCTGTGTACATATCATACAGTTTAGGCGGAGCTTATTTTACCAGAGCACGTGTTCATGTTTGCTCAAATTGTTTTTTGTTTTTTTTTAATTTCTCTTCTTGTTAGTGATATGATTACAAGTCCAACATCTCTTGGTGATGTTACTTAAATAAGAATGTTCTCCTTTTTTCAGTAATGTGTCATGGAACAGCTTGGCCATCCCAGACACCCACTGTTCCCCTGATGGTGAAGGTTACCAGTGTCCTCCTGGGTTCAAATGCATGGATTTAGAAGAACTAGGCCTCAGTCGACAAGAACTTGGTTATAGTGGCTTCAATGAACTAGGTATAAGCTGTGCCCATACACTAATGTAGTCTAATATACTCTGTGTATACCAGCAGTGCATTATACAAAGTACATTCACTCAAGTATTGCACTTAAGACCAAGTTTTATATACTTGTACTTTGCATCCCCATGACCCTCTAGTGGATTAAACAGTTCATAAAATGATTAAATAAATTAATGCTATTTTGCACTTCAATCAGGAAGATATATGTTTTACATTTTTATTTATTTTTCACTTTACAGTTTCATTTTGCTTTTGGACAAAATATATGTTTCCATGTATGATATAATACCATAGTAAGCTATTAATCTTCTCAGTAGTGCACAAACTATCTACAAACATTTAAACACTGTGCTATTTCTACTTTTACTTAATTAAAGGAAAATATACTGCCTCTGCATAAACATTGCAGCTTAGTTGTACACTATCTATAGAAAACAATAATCTCTTAATTGCTTGTAACTCCTGCAGTTTCTTACACATATGACAATAATAAGTATTTAGCCTGATTGTGCTCTTACATGGACTGGTATGTGTATGTCATTTGTACTGTTTATGACATTCATATAGGCAGAGAAATATACTAATCATTGTGTCTCATCAAAAGACAAAACAACAGACCAGTCCTTTAAAGCATGAAACTGACAGAGAATGTTTTTTTCATCTTCAATGAAATCATTATCTTTGGCTGGGCGTTAATAGCACTGTGAGTTCATTTGCAGAGAGCACATTAAGCGACCAGCCAAGTGTTATATTTTGCAGTTTGGCCAGCTCACAAAATGCTAATTAGTTACATCTTACCAGTGTTTTTGAAAACAGTGACGTCTATTAAAGATGATTTAATCAGATTAGGTTACGATTGTATGATTTGTCCCATATAGAGAGGAATATAAGACAAAATGTAATGTTGTATTTTTCATTCCTTAAGATGTCAAAATGTACCATAGATGAAAAGCAGATGTCAGGGTATTTGTGAAAGGCTCAGTCTGACAAGGAACCACAAGTATTGGTGTCAGGCTCACACATGACGCATTTGATAATAAGCGATAAATAATTTTTGTCTGTGCATTTCTCTGATTGTCGCATGTCTGTTTGTTTAGGGACAAGTATCTTCACTGTGTATGAGGCTGCCTCACAGGAAGGTTGGGTCTTCCTCATGTACAGGGCCATCGACAGTTTCCCCCGCTGGCGCTCCTACTTTTACTTCATTACTCTCATTTTCTTCTTGGCATGGCTTGTCAAGGTTAGAGACTCCTGCTACTGCGCTTTATCACAATATATTTGGCTCTAATGGCACAGCAGCCAGCGAGAGTTGAACACCAAAAGGTTTTGGTTAATTGACATTACATAATCTCCAGCTAAAGCCATAATGATTTCTCCCTTGTTAGGAGAAAGTTTTCTGCCTAATGAGAAAATGAATGTCATGTCACAGAAAGTGAAATGAAGCCAAGAAACTGACCTATACTTTATCTTTTACTTTTAATTGTCACAACCTTTCTCTCTCATTGGCGATGATGATGTATGCATATGTGGGTGCATTCGCTCTTTCTGTTTCTTTTATAGAATGTCTTTATTGCGGTCATCATCGAGACATTTGCTGAGATCAGAGTGCAGTTTCAACAGATGTGGGGGTCACGGAGTAGTACCACCTCTACTGCCACAACACAGGTACAACTACAGAGAGGACACACACTGATAAAGTTGTGCCACAGTTGAGTGTGATTTTACTAACTTGTCTGACAATAAAAATACATAGTAAATAATGTAGTAATTCTTTGTGATTACAAAAAATAATAATAAGCATGCAGCATATGTTGAAACTCATCTTCCCTTGTGGTCCAAACAGTCATTTCGTTTGAAGGTAATACTTAAGAAATGTTTAATGCTGTGACTGCTGTAATACTGTGAATTCCAAATTACTTGGGATGTTTTTTTGATGTTTGGTTTCTGTTATATTTGGAACTTGTTTGATTTTTTGAATTTTTTTTCCATGTTTGGAATTTATTTCATGTTTTGAACACTTTACATTACAGCTCAGTTATAATGTTGTAATAATTTGGTAATACATAGGTAAAAATGTAGTCATACCATGTAAACACAACCCCTTTGCTTTCTGACCTGATTCATGGTTAGAACAGATAAACCACATTGTCTTTTTTGTTATACATGGTTATTACTTTTGTGGTTATGGTACTATCACATGAGTGCTTATGTGTTGCAAAATTATTTACCCCGCTATTACCATGTTTTACCAAAACATTGTCTATCTATATTGAAAAGAAGTGTTGGATCTTGTGTCACTCCCCACTTGGTTCAGTGTTATTGATACCAATCAGCAGTGTGATAGATCCTTTAGTCCAGATGTCAATACTTTCCTTATTATTCACTATAATGGATTCCAGGACTGTTGGCTGATTGACCCACTAGTAAATGGATGCTATTTGAAAAGAGAAGATGATACTGGCCTGGAGATAAGGCATACCTGAAGTTTTGATTACATTTGTAGAGCATCTAAACCACCCCTAAACATTCACATCTTTAACCTTAATGGAGTCAGCTTGACAGGCAGTTAACTGTTTTCATCACTTTAATTGTGGTAGTGTGGTAAGGCTTTATTTAATGGGTCTTGAATTTTCCAACTGATTTCATGGAAACTTTCTCCATGAGTTAACTGGGACTGTATGTTGGTACTAATAAAGACAAGGACTTAATAAGATATGAGATATGCGGAAAAATAGTTTAGGAACAGAAAGAAATATCCATCAGGGTTTCTGAGAAAGACTAACAACAATTCCTAATTTTATTTCCTCTATTTATTATTCATAGAATAGTATAAGATGGACACCAAATCTCAGTAATTAATATCTAAATATCACCAAATCGTGAGAAAACGTTCAAGGAAACAACCATTTCCTTAATGCACAACGTTGCTGAATATCTCCTCTTATAAAGACATGACTTCAGTCATAAAGAAAACAGGCTGGCACCACTGCCATGCATAATGTCACGACCTTGAAAACAATTAAGCTTCCTTGCCATTATCAAAATTAATTGTGATCTCGCCGTCATGCCCCAGTATTTATCTAAAAACTAATTAGCTGTGGTGAACACTTAACTGTCAGTCACGGAGACTGACACAATATGTTCCTTCCTTTATGTTCCCCAGAGAGGAAGGATTGTAGATGGTGGCCCAGGGAGACACAACCCACACCTCATTCCACATTCAGGCTTTTGTTCTACCGCTTTCAGATTATTGAGACTTTTAATAAAGATTAGGCTGCTGCAAAACCTATGTTGATAAAATGATAATGAATTTCCTATTATTTCTCCAGATTTATGTTGTGTGTTGAATTTTGAGGAGTTGAATAGCTATTATGGATTGGATTTTTAGTTGTCTGTTATGATGATATCAGCTTTGAGCATTTGCACCAAGGCTGTATTTTCTTCGTCATGTACTAAAGGTAGTGATAAAACCTTTGAAATGGGCACTATGGTTTTATTGGATGATAAAACTGACAGTAATGGAACAAGACAGGGATTAGAAGGAAAAAGATTAGAAGAATATGAACAGAGTAATTAAATAGCAGTATGAAATTAGTCAAAGATCAGTTCTTTGTATTTTGTATGTGATATATATAGTATGAATACTATTCTACACCATAGACTTTTTTTTTTAACCTTTTTACTCATGGACAAATCTAATTACCCCCCTTTGTAAATACAATCTTTACTCAACAGACAATGCAAGTTTATAGACACATCCTACTTACTGCTGTTATATGAATGTGGAGCCTTGTTATGGCTACAGTCTTATTCTAGCAATAGCAAAGACAGTGCTTGTTCAGAACATTCAGAAAAAATAGCAATGTGTTGTGGTCACTGTGTATTTCGGGAATAATGTGTATTTGCAGTCATTTGTTAAGACAGTGCTTTTTACCACGCTGTCATACGAATAGCGGCCTGAGGCTTTTGAAATGCTTGCCTGTGTTGTTGGTTTGCTTTTCATGTAATGTCCTACACACTATTTAGTAACTATCATGCTGTTGTTGTGTGGGTGTGGATCTGTATGTTTGTGCTGCCTTTAGCATTTTTGTGGCCACAGATGTTTTAAAAAGATACAGCCAAAGGGTAGATGTGTGTTTCATTTGTGTCCAATTCTTTTAATAGTGGGTGTTTTTTTTTCTGTCTGCTGTCTCTCATGTGCTGTCCTTGCGCCACAGATGTTTCATGAAGATGCTGCTGGGGGATGGCAGCTTGTAGCAGTGGACGTCAACAAACCACATGGTCGAGCGCCTGCCTGCCTCCAGGTAAAACACTCACCATAATTAATATGCCGTTGATGCTGCTTGTGTAAAGTGGTTCTCTGTTTTTCACACGCGCCTAACTCTAAGACATATGTTCGGCTCGTGTGAAAGGTGACGCCTGATTTTATGTGTAGGTGAAAGTAGAAAAATTGGTAGATTTTTTTGAAATGTCTCTCTTGATGATGAAATGCTCTATATTAATGGGGAATCAAACGTTGTCCATTTAACATGTGCCACAGATTCTCGCAGTGTCACCTCATTGTTTTCACATTTGTCTGTCTCCAATGGCTGTGTCAAATGAATAAATGATGGCATTTTAAATGAGGATAGACTCATGTTTGATGTGTGGAGCTGCACTAATGATGTCGCGCAGTGATAGATGGGTTTTAAATGACGTCTACATGATGGACGCCATTGTTGCCTTGTAGTCGATGTGATCCGGCTGGTTGGGCTTTAAAGATAAGCTGAAATCAGCGGGCACTGCTTACAGCTAGCCCACTGTTAATAGCTGACTTGGCCCGTGCTGTGAGAGACTGCCAATAGAGCCTATGCCTAGGAGAAGGAAGATAGCTGTCAACAAACTCTCATGGACGAAATACCATTGCAAAGCAGAGCTTAAAGGAAGCACACACACAAACAGGGAAAGCAAGGGAAGAAATAAGAGAAAGGAAGCAGCATTGTGAAAAATGCAGCATTCACATTAAAGCAGCATGTCCCCTAGAGTCTCATCATCAGTTGGAAGAAAGATTTAGATAGAGGGATAACCAGAGGGATAAACACGGCTGACTTCCCCCTGAGCCCTGTGCTCCATTACATGCAACACCCAAAGACTGCTTCATCTGCCTCATTTACTCAAAACATTATTATCTTCTGGTGCAAACTTTAGGACAACTCTGAATGAAAGGGTTAACGTATTGACAACAGAGATACCAGGCCACATTTAGTAACAGTGTCACTGTATAGACAAACATAGCATGCAGTAAAACCTAAAAGGCTTTTTTTCAGCAACATGACGTTTAACATGATCCTGCATTGGCAAATTGAATACTGTATATTTTGTATGTTTAAGGACATGTTCTGGGTCCCATCTTAATATTTGATATGTTTTTTGATAAGGGAATATATGTGATATTTGACTATTTTGTTTTTCAGTAGCCCAATATTAAACAGGCATTTATGATACAGCAGTGTTGTGTTTGTGATAAAAGTTCACACAATGGGAAAAATGAACCTAAGATGTAAAT
The DNA here is from genome assembly GCA_037367365.1 of Apogon talboti. NCBI lineage: Eukaryota > Metazoa > Chordata > Actinopteri > Kurtiformes > Apogonidae > Apogon > Apogon talboti. The sequence continues at coordinate 17,295,889 of JAPQRQ010000015.1, read as the reverse complement.
AGAATGATGACCTTGTGGATATTGTAGTCAACATCCATGTAAATCCAGAGGCAAACTCCTTGTATGTGTTCAGAGGTTTACCCAATAAAGCTGATACTGACAGAACATAAAGTTGTTGCCATGATAGTAGATTATGGCAGAAACACACACAAGCCCCACCTTTAATTCAGCAACACAGAAGACATATATATACTTGCTACAGTTTCAAGGTGGGCATTCAGTGTTAGTGTTACCCAGTCTTAATGGCTCGAAAAACATTTTACCATAACATTATAATGTTGTAGTGAAGTTTACCTTGGAGATTTAATTTATTCATTCATCATCAAAATGATAAAACGCCGAAATACTATTTTATATTACACATTTGTGTGAAATTATATCGCAAGTGGCATATAAAAGTGGCATATAAAATCTTGAGTTCTGGCTGAAAGTCATTACTAATGCAATGGTGACCTTGAACTTTGGCCACCAAAATCCAACCAGTTCATTCTTGAGATGAGGTGAAAGTTTATGTCAAGTTCCCTCATGGTGTTTCTGAGACATCATTTTTTTGAGAGTGGGAGTTTCTTCAACACAAAAATACAATGCCTCCATTAAAAAAGCGGAATAATAGGTGAGGCGATAAGAGGTATACTGTACATAGTACCTAGGCATCCGTAGATGATGTAGTTTACAGTAATGCACAACTGTCTGCCTGTTTATGTGTTTGCATGTAAGACAGGCTGCTGTTACTTTTTCTGCTTTCACTTCTTTTTCACTTCTTCAGGTCTTGTCATACCATATTACAATGGTGTCATTTTTGATTAATGATGGATTTCCGCTCCTCTCACTTTCTAAAGCCATGCCTAACACCCTGTTTCATTGCTTTTTCACCCATATCAGATGGGAGCATGCTAGCTGAGTAGACAGGTAGAGTGAAGGCAGGCAGTGGATATCCAGCCTGCAGGGCCATCTGCGAGTGCAGGTGAAGTGAAGTGTGAGTTTCTGTTCTGCTCTGACTGGCTCCAGAGTAATTGGCCATCAAATGATTAAAATGTTTCAGGGCTGGCAGGTGGGCGCTATCTATAGACAGACGGTCTGTGTGTGTCCTCCTGTTTGTCTGCTTCGGGTTCACCCATACTTGTCTGACTGTCTTTCAAACTTACCTGCATGTGTCTGGGCCTGCATGTGTGCACCTGACTGACATCCAGCTGATCTACCTGTTGACATCTGTCTGTTTAAGCCTGTATGTACTGTATGCATGCATGTGTTAGTGTGGGTTTGTTTTGGTCCGACGGTCTGCAGCAGTTGGAGTTAACACATAATTGATTAACCACCTGCTCTTTTTGGAGGCTGAGAGAAAACAGCAGCTACCCCTCCTGAGGGGCGCCAAACTAAAATAGCACTCAAGGAAGAGAACATTGCCATTTTCTACTTCCATGTGGACACTTCATTGTTGAAAGGTTGTATTAATCATACACTGATAATCCATGATATAGTCTTTATTTTTATTAAGACAACATCTGTCATCTGAGAAATCATTGTTTAATTTTGACTCTGAAAGCTTTGTTGAGCAGGCATTGATAGAACTTCAGTCTTTTGGAATAATTCTGCCATTGAACAATTATTTCTTTCACCATTTTTCTCCCTTTACTGTTATTTTACGATTTAGATCATTACCTTGCCCCATGTAAATGTTACACTGAAATAAGTTCCCCTAACACTTTCTGCTAAGGTATTATTAGTCCAACTTTTGCTCAGTGCCACCCAAGACAATGTGTTCATATTGAAGTAGCACAAATGAGCCATAGATTTTTTCCCACACTTTTGTGGATTATATACTGTGCTTGTATATACCATTATTATACTTGTGCTCTTAAAAATGAAGTGTGGAGAAAGACTTAGAGCTATATTTCCTTTCTTCCCTGTACAAGCTTTTTTACTGATACTTCTAAATATATTATTATTTGGGACTTCTGAAATCCTTAACTTACCCTTTAACACTTTCCATGTACAGTAATGTGGTCATGTGAAGTTTTTCGTTTTGTTTTGTTCTTCACATTTAACATGAACATGAGAAAGTGAGAGTTAAGTGACCACACTATAGTAAATCTTAACATTGTCTTAAAAATGTACGTAATAAAAGTATAAGACTTAATTATTCCATTACCTTCTTCACATCTGGTCAGTGTATAGACATTTTTAAACTTTCCTCTTGCTCCCCAGTGTTTCACAGTTTTATTCTTGTGGTAGCGGTATGAATGAGTGGAGGTTAATGAAGCTCCCTGTTCTTTCCCTACAGACCTGGTCTACTAATTAGCCTCTAGTGCTCCACCATACCATAATTACACCGTGGATTGAAGCTTTGGTTTTTACAAGCAAAAATAGAGGGTGACATTGTAGACAGGTGTATCCCAGTTAAAAAAAAAAAAAAAGATCAAGACTTTAAAGAATTTATTATCATTATTATTATTATTATTATTATTGTTATTATTATTATTATTATTATTATTATTATTATTAGTAGTAGTAGTAGTAG
>JAPQRQ010000015.1:17211517-17280150 GCA_037367365.1 Apogon talboti | reverse complement strand
TGTCAGCACTGATCAACATTCTCCACTTGCACTGTCTTAATATCATTACTTGATATAGTCATGGAAATGGTAGTGTTATAACATATTTACTGACCACTCCAGCATCCAGCAAATTGCCAAGTGACAGTTTCTTTTTGGTGATAATTATATAGTTTTAAAAGTCATTGCATTAAAATGTTAAATTATACTGTATGTTGTTCTGTATAAATATGTATTATACGTATATATTATACTTTATATCTAAAGTTACTCTCACTAGCATCAATCTTTAACAGCCAATCCTCTGTTGATATAAGTGCTTTATGTTTTGTAGGAAATATGTTTTTCATGAACAAATTGTTGATTTTTTCACTTTCTTGCTGTGTTCTAATGTGTTTAAAAATGGCAGAGGAGGAGGCCAATGATCTGGGGTCAGACACAACATGTTTGCACACACTTTATCAGGGGCTGCATTTATAGCATTTACAGTCCAAATAATGGTGATGTTTATCATCTATATACTGTCACGATTGATTTCTGTATTATATCAGCCTATCCTCATACTTGTTTGTTTTTCTCAATCACAATTTGTCTGAGGCTGCAGATAAAAAACGTTTTCCTCTTATAGCCCTTTATCCTCTGTAAAGTCAGCCTCTCATGGTTAGCCCTTAGTCTCAAAGCTTGTATCTGTTGAGAAATGGAGTGTGGTCATCACGGTCTGTCAGGAGAAGGTAATGGCTTCTCTTAATATCTGTCATCATGCTGTTATTACTGTACCTGTATACTCTAGCTTCTCTTTTAGACCAGCATCCCATGTTTGTCTACTTCACGTTGGTGTGTATCATGGGATTGGAAAAAAGCCATTTATTTGACTTAGAAGTGGAATCAAAAGAAAAATCCTCGGGCAGGGGCATCACAGTGCAAACCTCGATCAATAGCCACTCCCTGGATCCATGATCAAACCCTGACCAAGATGCATTACCTTTTGGGGGTTGTTGTCACCACAAACAGTTTATAGTCTAAACCTGTTGACAGAGCAGTGCACCACTGTTCTTACCACTGACTCAAGATCAATGCTGTTCCTGTTAAAATCAATATGTATTCAATGTGCTGCTGCATTTCCTGTTAGAATTATAACTAATATGTTTTTAAAATAAAGCTTTTCTTTCCTTCTCTTTGGTGTAAAAATATTGCTCCAAGCTACAGTTTAAACAAGAACCTTACAGACACAAGTATGTTTTATTTCCTCACAGGTGCTACGTGTGGTGCGTTTAATCAAGATCTCTCCAGCTCTGGAGGACTTTGTGTATAAGATATTTGGCCCCGGCAAAAAACTAGGCAGTCTGGTGGTGTTCACAGCCAGCCTTCTGATCGTCATGTCAGCCATCAGCCTGCAAATGTTTTGCTTTGTGGAGGACTTAGATCGCTTTACCACATTCCCCAGGGTAAGGAACCGCTTATTTTCATCATACCACGACCAGAGCTTATTTCTTGGATAAATTTATGTAGTTTTTACATCGATAATTAATCACAACTTGTAAAGCAGACACGAACGGCTGACTGAGTTTTTTTGGGGTCTTTTCATCTGAAGTCTAAAACAGTTCTCTTCCAGCTATAACTTTATAAACATGTAGGGTCCTTTACTTTTACTTTAAGTTATATTCCTTGGAATGTAAAAATGTATACCCAAATGAGATTCCACACAGTGATCAGCATTTTTATTTGTAACTGGTAGATGTCCACTTCCTTTACATGCACTATGTTGACTGTATTCATTTTCTCTTTATTTAGTTTTATATGCCTCTCCTCTGTAGTAAAGTTGTTTATTTGGCCATTTTTAATCCAACATTGTAATTGGTTTTCGCAAGTATTTTGTTAGAACCAACCAACCTGCAAAAATTCAATAGACCACAACAGTAAACATCCAGAGTTGAGTAAACTGCTCAGTACATGGTGTGGACATGATATAAAAAAAAGCATAGAAAATTACTAGAAATTGTATAAAAATAGCCTTCATAAAGATTAGATATATCAACATAACACTTCCAGCAGTGTACCTCAGACAAGAAATTTGGGGACTGCAGATGTCGATGGTAGTTTGCATGATGGGTCAACAGATGTGGCACTTCCTTTGATTTCTAAGTGCTCATGAGCTTCTTTCTCTCTCATTAGCCACATCATACCATCTTCACTTTTTTTCTCCCTTCCAACATTTCACTGATCCCAGGCACAGCGGGACATGAAGAGTTGCTCATAAACAGATGCCACTTGTATGCCATGTTACCCTTCTCTTTTTCCTTTTCCCTCTCCATTTCCATATTACTTGAGCCTCACGCATACCCACATGTATCCACACACACATGCACACATGCATGCACACATCATTGTTAATGATGTTTGGCTGTCTCCCCTATGGGCAGACCTGTTGCTGGGTTTATCCTTATCTGCAGTGACTGGGACATGGGAGTAGATGGGAGGGGCTGGAAGGGTGGAGGCTGCTGTCTGGAGGTGAGATGCTAAGAAGGGAGCACAGGCGTGCCATTTGACTGCAGGGGCCACAGTGTCGCAGCTGGCCATCTCCTACACCTTCATCTGACCTCTACTCAGTAGATAAGACAGCAACAAAATACATAAAAAATGCCTGCATCTTTGCATATGTATCAAAATCTGTCCATCTCAAGCCAGATGAACATTGGTCAGAATATGTGCACTAACTGTGTGATATTTGATCTGAAAAAGCATGTTTCAAATGTCAAAGCTGTCTCTGTGTAATTTCCTCCATGCTCCTGTCTCTGTCCCTCTCTCCACCGCTTCCACTTGTGTGCTCAAATGCCCTCTCTAGCCTTTTGCGTCTCTCACTTTCTCTTTCGGTGCTCTGCTCCCTGCAGGCATTCATGTCCATGTTCCAGATCCTGACCCAGGAGGGCTGGGTTGATGTCATGGACCAGACTCTGGTGGCTGTAGGTCATATGTGGGCTCCAGTTGTAGCCATTTACTTTATCCTCTACCATCTGTTTGCGACCCTGGTGAGTAACTTTCCTGTGCCACTCCAAAAGCAAAAGTCAAATAAGTTGAAAAGACTGGTAAATTTCTTTTGTGAGTATACATTTATCTGCAACTTTCTGCATATTAACTTTTTATTTTTATTTTTATTTGGACTTTGGCATATATGCTGCATTTAGACACAGAGTAAACATTAATGCACAATGAAGGATACACTAAAATTGTGGTCTTCTATTCTGAGGAAAATAAGTGGCAAAATGATACATGAAATGTTTTCTTAATGCATTCAATTAGTGCCCCGCCCCACTAATGTTCTCTCAAGTGGCACATCTAATCACAGTTAATCAGACTTGCAGCATAAGAAGTGCTGACATTTTAGTGTTTGGCTTTCTGATATGGGAAGCCATCAGACAGCACCGACAGTCTCTGGATGACTCACACCTCAGCCCAGACAGACAGGATGTCTTCCAGGACAGAACAAGCAACAAATGCAATTACTAAGCAGACATTGTACTTCTTTAAAAAAAGTGTCATTCTTAGATGTTATTATGCTGATGAAAATGTAACAAAAATACTGCAATGTGATTCAGACAGCATATGTTCTTAAGACTTCCTCTTGGTGAATTTCAGATTCTTCTCAGTCTTTTTGTGGCTGTTATCTTGGACAATCTGGAGTTGGATGAAGACTTGAAGAAGCTCAAACAGGTAAGACAAATCAACTTCCTAAATGAAGTTAAGTATTTAAAACCAGAACACATACTCTGTTTGCTGGTGTGTGTTTTGTTTCTTTGAAACGGTGGTAACCCTGTGAAGGGTTGATGAAGATAGTTTTTCCATAACTGCATGATTAATACGTAGATGTGACCGGTCAGGAATTGATTTGCACCATCCAACCAGCAAAGGGGACCACTGCTGAAACTTTTAAGAACTGTTAATATGTAGCTAGTATAAAAGTTTGATGTTTCAGATGCAAGATCTCATTGTCATTGAACTGCATCTCCAAATATAGACGTTTCATCTGTTTTCTTGAGTCATTGTCTGTAGAAATGATGACAAAGAGATGAACAAAAGCATTTGCAGCCTGACTAGGGCTGTGTGTATGTAGTCGAGTGTGGGATGTGTTTTCACTGATGCTGATTGAAGGTTTCAATTGTTAACAACTTATATCATAAAATTGAACCTGAGTTATGGGCCATGTGGACCAGAATGTCCAAACCTTTACATGTGATATGGTATTGAGAGGTTTGCTGTTGGTGTTTGATAAGAGATTCAACTTTTCTCCCTGATTGTTTCATTTATTGACTTTGTGGTTTTCTTCCTTCTATTATTTAGAAGAAGTGTGTCTTGTAATTACCGTAAATTATTAGTTTTTTCTGCTGTTATCAAACAGTATCAGTCTCTTTTTATCACGTACTGATACTGTGTACATTTGGATTTTTGTCAGATGGGTTGTTGGTGTATTTCAAGTTTCACTGTTGGTTACAAACCTTTTTGATGATGTTGCTGAATCTAACAATTCCTGGTGCTGTTTACACAGAGAGGTCCTTCTACTTAAAGCTGACCACTAGAATGTGTCTGCCTGCTGAAACATTGGAACACAGCTACTTTTTTGTAATATCTCTGTGTTATGTTCCTTCTATGTTCATATTACAATTTACAGTTTCCCTTGTGTAAACTGCTTCATTGTGTAGATGCTTAAATTGTCCTTGAAATTGACTAGTTCCTTCACATTTGATTAAAATAATTATTCTTTATTAATCACAGTTGCACAACAGCATGTGTCTTAGAGATTAAGACTGTTGAGGATATTTCAGCATAGAATATTATGCCATTATTTTGAGTGCCAATATGCACTCAAAATAGTAGCGACAAAAGAGCAAAATGTGAAAGTACACATATGCCCAGTTTGAACATGACAGGATCTGAAGTGCTCACTGATGTGTTGTGCTCTGAGACATTTCTGCATATTATTTGGCGCTATGTTTTATTTAGAAGCGGGCGCTCTTTCTGTTGCTACCATGGGAAGAGTGACAGGGTTGCACTGAATGTCTGCATGTAGGCAGAGCTCTGAGTAATTTTTTCATTCTCACCTTTTCAGGGCTTTTCTCTAGTGAATTGAGTAAGTGGGCAATTAACTTTAAAAAAGCAAAACCCTGTTGCGTCTGGTACACACGTACATGTTCGTTTCACTATCCCCATGAGGACGCTCATCATAATGCGTTGCCTAGCTCTTTACCCTACCTTTAACCATTTACTGCTGCATCCTCTCCCCTTCCCTGAACCGCATTCTTACTCTAATCATAAGGGTGATCTTCCCCGTGTGCCTTGATATGTTTCCTCATGGCGGTACCGGATTCCAGTCGCAGTCAGGTGCTTTCAGGTCAAGGTTCCCAGTAGGATGGAAGAATAAGAAACATGCACACATTCACACACACACAAACACATCATCGTCATCATCACCATTATCACTGCCCTAAGGGGTAAACACCTTCTTCTATTTGGCTGATATCTACCGGCACAGGATAAACATTTCCCCACTTCCCTCTACCTCTCCCTGGTCCTGCAGACATTGCTCTGTGGGCATGAATGATTTGTTGAATAGAGATGGTCCATCATTCTCCCCCATCACAAAGCCCACCAAGCTGTGACAGTGTAAATGAACATACAGCAATAACAACCTAGTAGAGCCACTCCTTTTTTTTTTTTTTTTTTTTTAATATCACATGTAGCTTTTGGCACATTCAAGTTGCCTTCTTCTGCCTCTAGATGATACTTTAATATTTTACTTGCATCCCCATCACCTTCCCCTCATTTATGATGGCTTTAAACTAAGAGATTTATACAAAAAGTGTTTGCCTCATAACCTGTGTCATAACCTATTTATGTGTCGTGCTCTGAGACTAAATAAATTCCACTTTTAAATGGGCTGCCTAAAGAGGTATTTGCAGTACTCCCTTCCCCCCCCAAGAGATTCTTACTTCCTCCTTTCACCTCCATTTTCCTCTGCTGTCTGCCTTTTCTGTCTCTGGCTTCATTTCATTAAAAAATTCAAGCAAACCTAATTTCACGCAATAAATGCATTATCCTAATCAACACTGAAGTGTAGAGCAGGCACTGGTGCGAGTGTGTATGTGTGCTCCTTCGATCCTCCTGGCTCATTGACGTGGTGGAATTAACCAGTTGCTCATTAGCTGCGAGCCCTGCTTACTTTCACATCTTGTATTATTAATGGTGATGTTCTTGTGCATGGATACGCATCTGTTTTTGGGTTTAAATCTAGTGTTAACCGCTACGCGTTCAAAGTGCACACAGTGGGTTGATTGTGTGATTACATTGCAAGGCTTCTGGACTCTTTTGCTCACTGCTCACTATCCCATTTACATGTTTGAGAAAATCACAGTGATTTAACAGTGATCCTTTTGATCAGTGAAACCACCTACAGGCCACTGTGCTCTTTTTCTAAGTTTTTAGCCCCAGATAAAACACTAAATCAAGACAAATGGTCCGTCATCGTTGACAGATGCAAGTCGTTCCCTTAAAAGGCTGGGCTGCAATCAACATACAAATGATGACAGATGTTTGCAGCTACATGCCTTATTGATGATGTCATTATCAAATCACTGTCGTGGATAGACTGAGTCGTGCTGCTGCTTCACAGACACCGACATGGTTACAGTCAAGAAAGATCTAAGGTGAAAATGATGAAAAGCTAAAGGTTTTGCCTGGCACCTCAATCTATACCAATCAGATCTCTTACCCACTGGTTGTACATGTAGGAAAACTCTACCAATTTTTACAAATAATACTGTTAAACTTACCAACTTTAGTCATTTTAAATGTCTTCATTATTAATGCACTGTTTGGTCTTGAAGCCTATGTTTACAGTCAGTATGTCATGTCGGCATATTTTAGGGATCATCACCATTAGTGCTATTTTCAGCACTGAGTCATTAGATGACTTTGTAAGTACAGAGAGCCAGACAAGGTTTTGCCTCTAAGGTGTGTGTGTGTGTTTTTTTTTTACATCTATGACTCACAGGTATTTCCTCTTCTATATTTACTGACACTGACACTGCAGTAGTGTACTCAGAGGACAGTTTTATACAGGATGCTTCTGACCTTTAAGGTTTAAAAGTAAATTGAATTCCCCTGATGGGTCGGTCAAATATTTAGCTGACTGAAAAACAAAAAAAAACATTTGTAATTAGGTGAGGAAGCTAGCCTGCCATTTTAAGAAAAAAAAGAGGAATTTTGTATTTGACGTCAGCAACAAATCTCCAAAATGTTGGGACAGGCCCATGTTTATCACTGTAGCATCCCTTTTTCCTTTAACAACAGTCTGTAAACATCTGGCAACTGAAGAGACCAGCTGCTCAACAGTCTTGGGGCTCCTTTGTCGTATTTTTTTTCTAATGAAGCACCAAATGTTCTCAGTTGGTGAACGATCTAGACTGCAGGCAGGCCAGTTCAGCACCTGGAATCTCCTAAAACAAAGCCATAATGTTGTAATAGATGCAGTATGTGGGTTAGCATTGTCTTTCTGAAATATGTAAGGCCTTCCCTGAAAAGCGTCGTCTTGATAGGAGTGTATGTTGCTCTAAAACCTGTATATACCTTGATTAGTGAACCTCTGCCCATCTTCCCTCATGAGAGACTCTCTAAGATGCTCTTTAATTGACCTGTTGCCAATTCACCTCATTAGTTCCTTCAGCTGTTTTTCTTCTTGCCCATCTCAACTTTTTAGAGATTTGTTGCTGATATCAAATGCAAAATTACCTCATTCTTTTCTTAAATTTTTCTCCATTTCTGCATTTGATATGTTTTATTTAAGTTCTATGTTATATTGGAATATTTTTTACTCTTTTTTTTTTACCTCTTTACTCAGTATGTAATCATTGCACCTGACCAAAGGTGATTACTGACTAATACTGATAATAGGAACATATTTAGGAATGTGTCAGAGAACAAAATTATTCCAACTTTATGGACAACAGTGTAGATTTTAGCGGTGACTTATCAACATACTGTATATGTAAAATGATCTGATAAATGGTTCAGTACTATCATGCGAAATTGCACCATGCGGGTGAGCTTTATCGCTCAAAGCTTGACTGCACATCTGAATTTTCTTTTCAATGTGACATGAAGGCACACACATAAAGGCATATTCACACACCTGCACCACACAAGTCCTGTATGCTTGAAGTCTTTCATCACTGAAAGCAAAATACAATGACATCTAAGGGGAGCTGACACGTTTGAATGGCTTTCCAACTGATATTTCTGACATATATGGAGCGGAACAGGAAACTGGCATGTCAGGGCAAGATAAACTGCCACCAACAACTTTCCAAAACATTATTTTGTACACACTACCTTCAAAGGCCAAGTTCAGTTTGACAGAAAATATATGTGTCAGTCACTCACTTAATAATGCCACAATAAATGCCAAAAATTATGCCCCCAACAGTTACACAGTACACATACCTTATCACTTTTCTCAAAAATACACCCATGCTCCCTATTCAACCTCAAATAATACTAAGACAAAATACTATTATTTGCATGAAGGTACTCTTTAAGTAGTTTATTCAGCTTCAATTTGTTGTTCCATTATTTCCAATTAATTTTAACATAGCGACTGTTGGTGTGCTCAGCTGACTGTGAAGAGGAAAGAATTGAAAATGTACCAGGAAAGAGAATACACACATGGTCTTCGTGTGTTGTGTGTCAAAACCCCCTCTCTAAATAATGATAAATTTCCATTCCACATTCATAATACTAAAAGGAGTTAAAAAGAATGAATTAGGTAATTGTGTTTTCTGAACATGGTTTGTAAAGAGCAGGCAATGGATACGAGTCACTTTAATGACGAATAACAAATTAAGCCATTCATCAAACAGATGGCAAAAATGATTCATCGCATATACAGCAAATGGTTTCTCACTCCTCACAGCCCACGTGTGTATTTCTTATAGCGAGGCTGTCCATGTAATTGGGCTTTTGCCAAATGTTTGTGGAGGCCTTCTCTTCTGGGAGGGTGATCACCATCTACGTATGGTCTATTTTTAGTCAGTCGCTGTATCCGTGATTGAAGCACCTGTAAAATAGGCAATTTTACAGTGACTGCACCTAATCACTCAGCTGTGGGTGGGAAATAACCTTTCTAAGCACACTGAGACCTGCCAGCCACCAATGAGTGCACACCCATACACACTGTTCATGTGCAAGTGTCTTTGTGAGCCTGTTTATATATGAGCTTTGAGATTTATTATGTCATTTGAACTTACTGTATACACACAATAATACAAAGAGACCAAATAGAGGTTTTGATATTAATCATTTATATGTGCCATGTGTAGAGAGTCTTCTCCAACTGCGTGCCCTTCCTTTGCTTTTAATGACAGAAAGTGGTGATCAGAATTCAATGAATGGTGACAGAGGTCTGGGGGTAAACACTTGGGGGTAGGTAGATGAGTAATGAGAAAAATATTTGTCAATCTGTTAACAAGGAGCAGGTAAAATCCATGACGGATGATAGAAAAAAACTAAAAGGAACCATCACACTTTCATCTCCAGTCGGTTTACATTTTACATGCATTATAATCCTCTGTGCAATGATCTCTAAGACCTTCCATTGTGTCCTATGACATTTTCTATTTGACCACCAGATTGTAGGACCACAGAGGAAAAAGGTATAATTGCATGAAATGAATGCGTATTCAATATTGTAGAGGATATACTCTATCTTATATGCCTGTAAGGTTTTTGGTTAAGTTATACTGTTTGCATGATAAGAACGTACAAGAGACATCTAGGAAAAAATATCATTGGAACAAGGAGGAAAGATGCACCTAACAAACATTTCATTTTCCAATTAATATTTTCTTGCAGCCTAATTTCAGCCTGTCACAATCATTACATAATTGCCTTATCAGAATATTTTGAACTTCCCACAATTATTTTGCAGAGTTATAAAAATCATTTTCATTCACCTGAAAATACCAAGATGGAACTAACAGAGATGTCCTAATTACTATGTTCACATCATTTTCCACTATGGAGTTTGACTGGCCTCTTCTAATGATCCCCCTTTCGTATTGAATTGTGCAGCTTCCTCTTGGTACCAGCACCTTATCAGTGCCTTCTTTGTACATGTCAGTAATAGGCTGCGTGTTGTTAGGATTATATTAGCCCTAGCTTACACATTGATGTGTGTATCCAGTTGCCATTTTTGCCTTGTTTTTGATCGTTTTTAGACTCTAAATAACTCCCAGGAAGGGTTTTCTTGGTCCAAACTGGAAGATGTTTTTCATTGTTTTACAAGACCATAACAACATACAGATGTTTGTATATAATTATGAATTATTAATATATTTGTTTGTTTAATACCAGTTTGATGGATGATGATCAATGACTAGTCTCTTAATTCTTCTTCTCTATATTACCATACAACCTAAACTTCATGAGGGACGGTGCCCCATCGGTATGCATATGAGTATTTATACTGTGATATATATTTTGGGATTTCCAAACCTGGTTCAACAGCCATGATGCTGTAAATTGAGGGCAACAACCTGACAGATTTGTCGAGGTTGGTGTAGAGGGAAGTATGGCAGGGGTAGTGACAGTGATAGTGTGCAGTTGTTGCACAGATCTCTTTGTAGGTTGAACACAGTACGATTTGTTGTTTAATGTAAGAGATCAGACAGGAATGGACACAAGAGTAAATAATAAACATGGAGGCAGAGGTGAAAAAATGGGAGGGAAGGATGAGGATGGAGAGCCAAGAGGAGGGATGCTTACACATACTGGCTTTATATGAGGTTTAGGATGACTGGTCACTTTCACTGGTGTGACAGGAACATACAGTATTCTGTCTGTAGCAACAGTGACAAAATATACATGACATATGCATAGGCTTACATGTGTGACTCTATAGTGTATTCATGTGTTTGGTAGTTGCTGTCTACTCCCTGCTTTGTTTTGCATTCATTTATTTCATATGACACTCACCATTAAATATATTTAATTACGGAGAATTTAGTTTGATCAAATACAGTGAGAAGTGATTATATTACGGCCTCCACCAAGGATTTCATTATTTATGAATTAAACTAAAAGCTTGTCCTCCATTTATGTGATTTAATGGACCAAGGACTTATTTGGGGATTTAGTGGAGGAGAAGAAAGGCGGTGAAGACAGGGGGAGAAGAGAAGAAAAGAGCATATCCCTTAGAGATTCCAAATACATTGTGTTCTTATCTTTTGAATGTCACCTTCACTTGTCTGTTGGAAGACACTTAAGGGACTGTGCCTGACATGTGCTAAAACTGAATACACAACACATACAGAAACTTCAAGGTTCAAATGTACTTAAATGAGAAAAGGTTGCTGTGTCTTTTTCTTCTACTATGAAAATGTAATAGTGTTTACATTATATTGTGGTAGTTTTTCTGTGGAGTGTTATGAGTTTTCAATTGATTTGATAATAGTTGGTGAGGACAGACAGGCAACATGAAAAAGATGCATCTAAGGCTGGTCACATGTCGTCACATCAATGCTACAATTACAGTGAAAGAACTAAGGAATCCAGAAACACTGGTGTTTAATACAGGGACATGAAGTTAAAGACAGTATGGGTTTGGACATTGAGATAACTTCAAAAGTGGTAACCATAGTTGTTTTGCATGTTAGAGATAGCTATGAAAGAATTATGGCCTGTGAGGCTTTGCAGCAGCTCCGTAGCATTCATGGTTCATTAACTAGCTAATGAGAGGAGAGGGTGACCCTGTAGCTCGCTCTCAGCTCTTCTGTCCCTCAGTATTTGCAACTTGACCGGCCCAAAGCATACCCAACCAGCACTATTAGTGCAGAATGCCAGGAGGTTAGCGTGATTGAGAGGGGGCACGCTTCTGTTAAGTTTCACGAAAGGCTTTATACATTTTGAAATTGGCATAGATGGTGATATGACGAAGGAACACAGTTTTATAAACAAATAGACACACATGTACAGAAACAGGTTGTTTAGCTGCTCTGTTTTAGTGACTGATGAGTCCCACAGAAAGTAAGGCTGTGTAAATACCAAGCTGTGCGCTCTACGAACACACGTAAACACATTTTCGTACATACACAGCTGTTGTCTGGCGTTGCTGATGACTGGCAGGCTCTGATGTCTAAATGCTAGAATGCAATTGATTGACTGTATGCATCCTCCCACAGGCACTCGCCTAGTGTGTGGGCAGCAGTTTTGGAGGCGGCTATTCATCACTCCCCCATTGTTCCATTGGCTATTCTCACACACATTCATACGTTAATGTTTGCACGCCTCTGAGGCACTTTGATTAGCCTGATCAGAGAGTTCAAAACATTACATAGGGAGAAAATGTGCCTTTATATGGCAGAGTCAGTACCTGCAGCTTGTGCTTTTTTGAATACTCAGCTGACAATAAAACCTTGAATGAAATCACCGATTTTGACATTTAGAATATTTTCCATTGTGCAACATGTATGCAGTGATTCCCAAGTTGTATGGCAGGAGTTGCATCCCTATAGTCTGTTATGTACTTGTCAGACATTATAATATGTTGCATAGAAGGGCACTGGTTCCTCTAAATGGAACCAGTATTGTCTCTGTTTAGCTGCAGGTCATTTTGATGGTCATTTTAAAGTTTAAAATACAATAATATAAAATTATATATTATAGATAAGAGCCCAGCATCAAAATGGTTTAGTTGTTAGTCCAGAAATTGTGAGGTAGAGCTGAAATGTCAGTTTGCATGGCCTATATGTAATAATACATATTTATGGAAGTGTCAATACTGTATGAAATGGTACATAGGGTCATCATGTAGGGTTCGTCCCAGTGCGACCCTGCAAAAGAGAAACCCTTTTTCCCAGAGTGGGTTTTCACTCCATATTATATCAAACCCTTTCTTTAGCTCTTTATGTGAGGAAAATTCAATCCTTTATCTTCCCCCAGTGCTCCCACTGAACTGTGGGTATGACTGAGTAAAGTCTCATGCTAATGGTCAGCATTAGTTTCCTTCCTCTTGGTCAGGTAAGCTGTGGAAATCCCAGACGCAAAGCTCTCCAGCTCAGCCGAGCCTGAAATTGGCTTGAATGGAGAGGAAAGCAGTGGCGGGTCACCTGAATGGATCTCAAGGCAAAACACATTAGTCTCGCTCCATTGTTACAGCACCACACACTAAATCTCATCTGTGCCAAGCGAAGCAGTAGTTTTGATTTATCAACCATTCACTGTGACACAACACAGAGACATTCTCCCACTGCACACTTGTAAACCGATATACAGGTTGGATCTTCATGTCCACAGGTGGTAGAATTGTGGCATTTTTGTTACATGCACACATCTAAACATAAAAAAGGGCTTTGTTACCAGTTTTTCTGAAAAGGAAACTACAATAAAGTGCACTACACAGCAATATGTACATATTTTTCTATATCACATATTGCATGATGTGACTGCGTGTCACTGTTATTGTCACGTACTTTGATAAAGAAGCAATTCATCTTCCATGATACAGTAGCATGTGAAATAACATCATCTGATGAAAACTGTCTGATGGTAACTGTTCACTCCACTCTTGCTTATCCTTGTATGCATTATTGATTCAGTGTATTGACTAGACTACTGGTCCAGTGGTTTGCACATGTAATTAATAGAGATCTATGGCGACTTTTTGATAGACCAGGTGAGCATCTTGCACAGTGTGCTTACAAAGCAAACATTTCCTTACATAGGACTCTCTAGGATAAGGAATTAATTGGCATGAGGTGTAATAGAAAAAAAAATTCAATTTATTTGCTTATTTATTTCCACAGTTGGTGGGTCTCTGGATGCAGCAATAAAATAGATTAATACATAAATTGAAGTGCATGAAAAAATAGATGCATACACTAGTCTGTTAAAGAGAAAAGTTTTTAATGGCAGTTTTTCTTGCCTCGTCTTTGATGAAAATAGAAAGGGAGACTGGTAGATGGGTGAGGGGAAGAGACAATGTGGAAAATCTGCAAATAAAAATAAGATCTTGAGACTCTGGGTGTCTTTGGGAGATGTGGAATAGACGCTCCCCTTGATAGAAAAGTATTAATTCTCCCGGAGGTGAGTTGGTGAGAGAAGAGCACAGTGAGCAGCAGAGGACAGTGGATGGCAGAGAAAAATTTGCTGTAATGGGAAACTGCTGTAGATACAGTAAGAGTGTTGAGCCTTAGCTAAACTGTACATCTCGCTGAGTTGGCCCAATTGATTAGGACCTTTGGGAACAGTCGGGTCCATATTAATTCTGCACTGTGTGAGGGTGTGTGGGTATATGTGTGCATGCTTGTTTGCAAATTTCTGTTGTGTCTGTGTGTTTCGCTTGCAAGGAATTCAACAACCAAATGTGAAGGTACTATTTGAGATGACGGCAGCACTTTCTATAAGTTTGACCCAAAGAGCTGCAGTACTAGATTTTGCTTCACATATTTTTATTTTCTTTTCTATACCACTGCAGAAGAAGTCATGTAAAAACTATTGTTTTAAGATGTTCCAAGCTCTAATCAGTGTTTCCTCTTGTAATAATCCTTTTACTTCTGTATCTTACTTATTTCTCCACATATTTCTTGGTATCAGCTTCTCTCTTTTGCTTATTTTTGTCTCATGATCTGTCTCCTTCTGTCTTGTTCTACTCTATGTCTATCTTGGGAGTCAGAATATAGACAGAAAGCCTAGGCAAGCAAATGCTGTAGCATAATTCTGTCTTCACAGTATGCCACTCACCACTCACCCACTCAGGGTAAAAAAGAAGTTCACATATTTTAGTCTGTTAGAAAAGGAAAATGGATAGACAGAATTCCATTCCTCCTTTTGTCAGGTCTCTCTTTTCCCCTGGCTGTTATCCCTCAGAAACGAGAGGCTGTTCCAGTTATTCTGTCAGACAAGCGCAGATAGAAATACCAATGCACATGAACAGTGTGGAGGGACGTTTGCATTTGTAGACAGACAACCTGTGTGACTGACAGAGAAACATTCACCAAGCCCAGTCAATGTGTTTCACAGCAGCTGCCTGCTCTGAATGATAAGCTGCCATTCGCCATTGCTCCAAATGCAGTTCACTTCCACGCCTAATCTGCAGTGCATCAGGGGTTATCTCCAGGCACCCAGACAGAGAATACCTGCAAGGGAATTTCAATCAGCCTCCCCCATATGTAATTAAAGGGAAATAATTGGTTTCATTGTCTTTGTCATCTTTTTTATTTCACCAGCCTGTGCCACAGTGCTCAGGCCTGCATACATGCGCATTATTCTAACTGCCACTACCTTTTCTTTTCTCCATTAACCACTCCAACGTAATCTGTCTTTTTTTTTTCTTTTGTTGCCTTCTCCATTCTTTTCCAAAAGTAAGTGGGTTCTCATCCTAAATATGGTTGTCTCAAACTGTGTTGTGTGTGTTGTAGGTAAGTGTGTTGCTGCCATCATCAGGCAGATAGGTGAAACTGCACTCCTTAAGCCTTAGCAACGCATCTCCATTTCTCAGTAATCTCCAAGGAAAGCTTTTTTTAAAACCTCATTTTAACTATAATGTGCAGTTCTCAAAAATCCCAACTTTTCAGTGCCCAAGACTCAAGCCCTTTCATTTCCCTCTATCTTTTTCAATACCTCGCTCCTTCTCTATCACCGTTTGGTTTGTTGACTTTCCCTTTTCAAAGCAATTTCTCTCACAGTCCTGTTGTATTCCTAAAGTTCTTCTCTTTCGCCTACTCTTCTAGCTCAAGCAAAGTGAAGCCAATGCTGACACCAAAGAAAAGCTCCCCCTCCGACTAAGGATCTTTGAGAAGTTCCCCAACAGGCCTCAGATGGTCAAGATCTCCAAGCTGCCATCTGATTTCACTGTGCCTAGAATCAGGTACACAAGTGAGCTTTTACTGCGCATTGTGTTATTTTTGCTCATATGTTATACAGACATGCATTTCGCTCTTATTTAATTACTCAACTTACTGCTGTGAATTAAGATTTCCAGCCAAAAACACAGTGAGTTAATTTGCCTTTGGTGCTAAAATTATATAAAGAATACTCGGGATGTGCTTATAATCAGTAGTAACCAGTAAAATTCTGCAAAAAAGTATGTTATGCAGTGTTTGGCAGGAGAGCTGTGTTTGGTATGAGAGCCAATCTATGCCCAACACATCAGACCTCATAATCAATTTTATCATTTAGTTGCTAATTAGCACGCAGCTGGGTTCTTTGCTTCCCCAGAAATCCCCCTCTGCAGCCCATCTGCTGAGCCACTGCATCACCAGCAGATTCAGCTCTCATGTTTTGCAGTTGAATATGAGTTGGCCCGGCGTTATTATACCATTGTGACTGCTTCTTTTATCTTTAAGCACAGGGATTTCCACAGAAGGACACAATGCATTAAAATTCAACACATTTGTGTGTGTGCTCTAGGGAGAGTTTTATGAAGCAGTTCATTGATCGGCAGCAGCAGGACAACAGTTGTTTGTTCCGGCGTCTCCCCTCTGCTTCATCCTCCTCCTGTGACCACTCCAAACGTTCAGCCATTGAAGACAACAAGTATATTGACCAAAAGGTTTTTAAGATAGTTTTCTTACACTGCCAAGATTTGAAGTTGATAACATCATTTCCATGTCTATATATTCAGTAAAATATCCAAAGTTTTGACAAAAAGTTGTGTTTCATTTGTACATTGCTTTTCACAAACTCCCTTTTGTGTGTTTTCCAGCTTCGCAGGTCAATATTTAGTATTCGGGCACGTAACCTATTGGAAAAAGAAACTACTATCAATAAAATCCTACGGTAAGATGCATCTACAACTCCTAAGGTGGTTTTTCTTCATTAACTAAACCTTCTTACCAAAATGTCTTGAAAAATCCTGAAAAAACTAAAAAGTTTGTGTAAATAGGACTGTTAAAATAATTTTTCCTTTGGTGGGGAGTCTTGGAAGGTACATTGTAATGTGTGAAGAAATGTTTATCAATTAAGTAGGCTATTATTTTAATTTACTTCCAGTGTGTGAATACATCGTAACAGTTCTCAAATGAGCACACAGAAAAGTGTGCAACACCAGCTGCTGCACACAAGCTTAGAGTCAGCTGATGTAAACAAAGAAGCTTCCAGAACTACCCCAACTCCATCACAACCTCCCCATAAACACTTAAACATTACATTTTGTACCCCTAAAATTTACACTATCTTTCAAACCAGTGTGTTTTAGTATGCAGGGATGTGGTTTCATCACCCACAGCCATGAGAAACATACCCGTCTTTGTGCGCATATGCTCTGATGTAACAAGACATTGGTTTTAATGCCTGTCTGTTTCTCACACACACACACACACACACACACACACACATCCAAAGACACACACATACCCACTTCAGACTCATTTACTGTCACAATGAAGTAAATGGATAATTTGCTGTTCAGCATGGCAGAGCTGGCTCTTCGTGTAGATTAGCTTGCCGGCACCGTGTCCAATCTGGCTCCCTCTCCCTCTCCCCGCCCTTTGCTAGTCTGTCTGTCAAGATAGACAGCATATCGGTAGTCACAACACGTTTTGTCTCGCCGGCCATCTTCCACACAAACACAGAATTAGGCTTGCGGTCACACCGGTATAGGTAAACATCAACACTGTCCAGGTGCTCATGTGTACTTAGGGTTGGAGATTAGTATGGTATATTAGCAAGTATCTGAAAGTGCTGGGCCTTTATAGTTGTTTACTCCACCGATGATTCTGCTTTAAGTCCGGATGCAACAACCACACGATACAGATGTGTGAATAATGGACATAAACTACACTGGAGCTGCATGATTTGATGTCAACATCATATTATGAATATTATAGTCAATACTGTGATTTGTGTGTGAAATTTCAATTTGCATGTTTTACACAATGCCCCTCTTTTCTCAGTGTTATCAAATCCAAATTATCACCATATCGCAGAGGTTGTGTGTTCTTTTTTTTCTCATTTTTGCAATTAGTTCACTCTCATTCCTCCTGCACCTCTAAACCCAAGCCTTTTGTGGTCGTATTATTGAACGGGCCGATACTGCAATTCCAATCAGTTGCTTAGTACTAATTGGAACCTGAGATTATAGACTTGATCGCTGCTTTTATCGGTCTTGGCTGTTAGAGAAAAGGATGTGCCAGATCAGGTTCAACTCACACACGTACATTATATTGATTATGACAAGAAAAAAATGTGTGCTTGTGATTTCCAGGGCTTGTACCAGACAGCGTATGCTAAGTGGATCTTTTGAAGGCCAGCCAGCCAAAGAACGTTCCATACTCAGTGTCCAGCATCATATTCGTCAAGAGCGAAGGTTAGTCAAAATGGATGCACAAAGGAATGACAGGAAATGCAATCACGCTTATGGCCTTAAGAGTGTGATCGCTTAAGGCCATATTCTCATGCTGTTCTCTGTACATGTAGGTCTTTGCGACATGGTTCCACCAGTCAGAGGATCAGCAGAGGGAAATCACTGGAAACACTCACCCAGGATGTGAGCATACACACGCAGCTTGAAAATAAGAGGGACCACCTATGAAATATCCAATACATTGGTCTGAAGAGCACTCCATGTATCTAACTATTATCTAAGAAATGTTCAAATGTTTCCCAGCATTCTAGCACTGTACGCTACCGAAATGCCCAAAGAGAGGACAGCGAGATTAAGATGATTCAAGAGAAGAAGGAACAAGCAGAGATGAAAAGGTATTCCTACACAATCAGTCAGTAGATGTAGAATAAAAAGACCACAGAAGCCAAAAAAAAAAAAAAAAAATTATGTGTAGAAAATCACAATCAAGCATGATTCAATTGAGCACAATGAGTATTTTTCATGATTTTGTGACTTAACAGAAAGGTCCAGGAGGAGGAGTTGAGGGAAAACCATCCTTACTTTGACAAGCCTCTCTTCATCGTGGGCCGGGAGCACCGCTTCCGAAACTTCTGCAGGATGATCGTTCGAGCTCGTTTCAATGCGTAAGATCTGTCTCACACCTCTTTCTTCTGTGGTCTGAACACAGCCTCTTGTGGTTCCAAATAATCCTGATCTGTTTTTTTTTTTTTTTTTTGTGGATGCTTTATTGTATTTACTTGAATCCCACCGTAGATCCAAAACTGACCCCATAACTGGAGCAGTGAAGAACACCAAATACCACCAGCTGTAGTAAGTCTGATGAATTATTGATCCTTTCACCCTATTGATTTGTTTATTCTACCGCAGTAGAATTTTGGAGCTTATTATCTGCCTCCCTTCACCAAAACTGTTGTAAGGAACGAAAACTGAAATGAAGAGCTCTGAAATAGATTCCGCCCGTTATGCAACCTGACAGTAATTCAGCACAGAGTCAGATTATTAAAGTGACAAGCAGGCTTTTCTATCAGATGTTGATGGTTTCAGGGAATTTTGCAGACTTGCCGCTGTAGAACAGACTTGGCTACACACACATTTATTAGTTCTTCATTCCACCTCCCTCATATCCTCCCTCTCTCCGTCTTCAATTACTGTGTTAGTCTGTATATAAATGAATGTTCCATGCCCTGTATGTATGTTTATATGTGCGTTTCCCCGCAGTGATCTCCTGGGTTTGGTCACCTATCTCGACTGGGTAATGATTGTAGTTACCATCTGCTCCTGTATCTCCATGATGTTTGAATCACCCTTCACCAGGGTCATGCACGTCCCTACGCTGCAGGTATTAAAAAAACAGAAGGATTGATGGTTGCACGCTCAAACAAGCAGATGTTGTTAAACTTGCACTCTCTCTTTCAGATCGGAGAGTATGTGTTTGTGATCTTCATGAGCATCGAACTGAACCTGAAGATCATGGCAGATGGTCTGTTCTTCACCCCCACAGCTGTCATTAGAGACTTTGGGGGAGTCATGGACATTTTCATTTATCTTGTGAGTAATATGTGCTTTCTAAAGGCTGCAAGGCTGTCATGTCAACTTAAAAACAGAATTAAAATGATATTGAAAAAACCTTCCAGACCAATCACATCCCACTTATTTAAGCCATCATAATGACTTCAAAGGGGGTTCTATGTAGTATTTACGCTCTAAATTCATAACAGTAGGGGGAAGTACTGTACCAGAACATACTAAGGCTACCTAAACCACCAACAAATCAATACAACTTATCCACAGACTGTATCACTCACTGAATGAAGTATGCAGCACATTGTTTACACACATTTGTATTATGGTATCATTACGTTTCTTTCATCAAATACAAAAATCATTGCTGATGACAGCTGGTCAACATTACAGTCTTATAATCTTCACTTATTCCCTCAGCTGAGGGTTCACATTATAGCTCTGTTAACTCAACTTTGTTTTTAAAAGAAAACAGCCTCAGTAAAACCACAAATCACCTCGGGTTTTCTCTACAGTTTGTGTTGTCAATGGCTGCACCAAAGATCTGTTTGGAATCCAAGAAACAAGGTCAGAACTGTCACAGTTTAGTCTGAACCGCAGGTCAACAGACGGCGAACAAAGCATCCAAAATAACATCACATAACTTTAAACCTTCATAAGCCTCATAACCAAACTCCTTTCTTTTCATTTAGAGCTGTGTCCAGTGCACTGTTTGTAGCTTTTATCATGGAGTCACTTTCTTTCACTTTCTAACACTTTGGTCAAAGTCCCAGTGGTGTTAGTTTTTACTCCTCGGCCAACTTTGGCCAGAGGGGTATTGTAATCGTTTTGTCGTCTGTCTGGCGAGGAGTATTAAAAGTGCGCAGCACATTATGTTCCTCACAAATGGAGATCAACAGAGTGACTCACTACTCCCTCTAGTGGTCAAATCTAACAGACTATCAGTGTGAATATATTCAGTTCATATCTCTACAATCCAGTACATTGGCATCCCAGCTTAACTCTGTAGCTCTTTATTCTCTTCATTCATAAATGTAGGTAATTTTTTTGTAATATTTGAAAGTACAAATACTACATATAGACCCTTTAAAGAAGTGTTATATGTATTTTTTACCTTTTGAATGTTTTACATGTATTTCTATAAGATAGTTTGCTTGCCAATCAGTTCTGATTACATTTAAAGATGTGATCTTGACATGATGCCAAAAATGTTAATGTGGAGAAAAACTGAAAACACAGTTTGCTGTGATTTTTTATTTCAGATTATGATGCAAGTATCATAGACACATCTGATTTAATATTCAATTCTTGTTGCTTTTTTTTCTGGTAGTGTGTTCACCTCATTGTCTTCAAATTCCAAAAAAGCTTTCTGATGTGTATCTAATTTGCATATAAATTGTGTTTTTTATTGGAAACAGTAGCAGGTAATTTACAGTACAAGATTAAACTATGATATAAACACATTTCCACTGTACAATTTCTAGATAGTGAAGTGTGAAGTATGAATGTGTACTGATATTTTTTGGTTTGGGTTATCCTCCTTAAAATGTCACCCTCCCCCTGCTGTGCGTCTGCTTTAGGTGAGTCTGATCTTTTTATGCTGGCTGCCTCCTGATGTCCCTCCTGAGTCTGGGGCTCAGCTGTTGATGATGCTGCGCTGCCTGCGTCCGCTCAGGATCTTCAAGCTGGTTCCCCAGATGAGGAAGGTGGTGCGGGAGGTTCTCAAAGGATTCAAGGAGATTTTCCTGGTGAGTGCCATGACTAAATTGACTTGTGCAGATAAACTATTTTCAGACAATGAGGTAGTCTGAACCACATATACTCACCATGAATGTGTGATGGGGGTAATTTCCTGTAAATTAATGAAATATAAAATGATCACATGGAAAAGACTCATTTTGAAACACATACTGAGCAAATTAAAGGTGCTTACCACTATTCAGTCACCCTTTTCCTTTTATTTAGCACATTTGTGCCAATTTTCAGTTTGCACAATAGGTTAGTGGTGTTTGGCTCTGTTGCAGGGACTAGTCTGTGAAGACATTTTCAAAGTGCACGTCTGTTGTTTCCGTCAGCCTTTTTATATCCAACTAATTTCAGTGTGAGAAAAGTATCCCGTCTTTTATGTACAAGCTCCTTTTTTGTATTAACTGGTCAGAATCCCCACTCTTGACATTACATTCCCCTCCATGAAAAAGACAGTAGTTGGTAAAACTGTAAACCATCCATGGCTTAAAGCATGAATAAATATACATATGAAACATATGAACCAAAGCAGTTAGTTCACCCTTATTGGATTTGAGTTCTTTAATTTCTACATTCTTGACTGTTGGTGTAACCACTAAATTGTAAGGAGCTTCTCCATAGTTCAGGCTGGAACAGAAATCGGAGCCGGTCACAAGTCTCTTTTTTCCAAGTGTTCATGATTTCAGCCTGTGCAACCCCAATTAGTATGCTTCATAACCGAGGCTGCGCTCATTCATCCAACCTGCCCTCTGGTGTGAATTCATGCCACTCTGCTCACTGGCCTATGCATCTGTGAAAAATAAACTCCTCCGCTTCCCCAGCCTCCTCATGAAATAAGCAAAAAATATGATATTTTTTTGTGCCTGTACTTGCATATGTACTTTGAGGCTTTGCAATTTGGTGAAAATGTCATATTGCAATTATTGTGGGTAATATTGCAATTTTGATTTAGTTTACATGCTGGCTGTTCTAGGAAAAGGTGAAAATGACTCATTTTAATTATCTCAATTATGCAAACTCAAAATTAGCAGAAAGATATAAACAGCTTTAAAATAATAACTTAATTTTTCAAGGTTTACACAGTACGTCTCTCTGCTCATCGTGACCAGAATATCACCAGACAACAGAGACTGTGTTTGTTTTTTTTTCTTTCTTGAAATTAGATCACCTTAAAACTGGCAGCCTTTGCTCTATTATATAATTGCACAGACTGATATTGCGATTATGATTGTGATTTGACTAATTGTTATGCCCTAATGTGTTTTTATTAATATATACTTAGCTTTTTCTTTTCAACTTAGTCATCTTTTTTGGAATTTTTTACGATCTAATGTGTGTGTCATATGTTTGCACATACATTCATATACAAACGTATGCCATTCTGTGTAACTGGTTAAATCGGATGCAAGTGTCTCAGCTAAAATGATATTCTCAGCAGTTTACAGTCGTTAAACCCTCTGTCTGATCTGGATTTTCTCAGCTGACTTCTTTATGTCCACACCAGACATCTTTAGCTTGTTCTCTAATCTCTCAGGCTTGGATTATGCTGAACTGTCTGCCATACACTCATGATTGATTCTCCTGCAGGTTTCCATTCTGCTCCTCACACTAATGCTGGTGTTTGCAAGCTTTGGAGTTCAACTGTTTGCCGGAAAGCTTGCCAAGTGCAACGACCCCCATATCGTTAAACGGGTACAGCAAGAAACCTAATCTCCTCACTAAACCATCCTTTCCCATTTCCCATCACTCCCTGCAGTAAACTATGCTAATAAGTAAAGGGGATTTCCCCAGTAAAATCAATGATCCAACGGTTTCCTCCCTTAATGTTCTTTTATTTCTTTTAACAACAACGCTTATTCTCAGTCTTGTACCAAAATTCATTTTATGCTAAATAGAAAAACCCTTTTCTGTTTTCTGTGATTTGCTCTTCATCTGTGTGTTTGGTTACAGGAGGAGTGTCACGGCATATTTAGAATCAATGTCAGTGTTTCTAAAAACCTCAACCTGAAACTGAGAGAAGGGGAGAAGAAACCAGGTTTCTGGGTCCCTAGAGTCTGGTAGAGCGGCTGCTTCTTCTGTTACTGCTTTGAAGTTTAACACTTTTTTTCACACAGCCAGAACCTGATATATTCATTTTGTCTTTCTACAGGGCAAACCCTCGTAATTTTAATTTCGACAATGTTGGAAACGCCATGTTGGCGCTGTTTGAAGTACTGTCACTGAAAGGCTGGGTAGAGGTCCGAGATGTCATCATTCATCGCGTTGGACCGGTACTAAAGCTGATTTTAGCTCCACTTCATTGTGTTCTTCAATACTAAACCTAGATCATGACTGTTGCACAGCTCAATTTACCCCATGTGTGTTTATGCAGATCCATGGCATTTACATCCACGTCTTTGTGTTTCTGGGATGCATGATTGGACTCACTCTGTTTGTAGGGGTTGTTATTGCAAACTTTAATGAAAACAAGGTAACGGTTTTACACATTTGTCTAAATAGTAATTCTAAGATAACAAAAACAAAAGTCAATACATTCAAATTTCAAAGTGTATACAATTTATCAGGAAGTCAGAGCAGCAGAACACCATTTCCTATTTTTATATCTTTTGATTCACCATCACCAGGGCACTGCTTTGCTGACTGTGGACCAGAGGAGATGGGAGGATCTAAAGAGTCGACTGAAAATAGCCCAACCTCTCCACCTCCCACCTCGCCCAGGTACACACAAATACTCAAACAAGAACAGCAAATACTGCAGCAATCTTTTTTTTTTTTTTTTTTTGATTAGCCTTTATTTAACCAGGGAAAAAAAATGACCCTTTGAGTTTAAAAATCTCTTTTAGGCCAAGACAGCAGCAGCAGAAGTCACAGAAAATAGAGATTCCAGCCATACATCCACATTAAAAACGTACATAAAACACAGAATACAACACCTTACTAAAACACACATATACCATTCCACCAATAAAATCTTTCTGTGATATAAAGTACAACACTGTGAAAGTCACATCCCTGATTAATTGTGTGTCTGTGCATTTTTAAGTAGAACCTGAATGATTAAATAGTCCTTGTTTTTGTTGGAGGATTGATTCCTGGAGTGATTCATAATGACAGCCAAATGATGACTAGCAGCGGAGATGAAACACTGAATATTAAGACAGATAACTTGTCTCTCAGACACTGAATCATGCTTGTCACAGCCTTTTCCAGAAAATGTATTTACACTTTATCAAATTTCAATCTGAGCTCTATTTGCACTAAATGCATGTTTATAGAAAAGCACTAAACAGAAACGTTTGTACTGCATTTACTAACATTTAACACACAATTCATTGCTACATGCTTATTGATTGCATTTAACCACTGGGATTTTATTTTTAAAGTGTTATTGTTGTCTGACTGGAGTCATGAGAATAGTGCAAATGCCTCTAAGGCAGTGTGGGAAATCGCTTGTTAGTACAGTTCAGGGTGAGAACTAACAGAAAATCAATCGTTTCGGTTATAGTCAGCAGTACCGCTGACACCAGCAGTATCAACCTGACTTTGATCCACATCCAGAAGTCCTCTGCACTGGCACCACTCACTCACTACTGGCAGATCATTACAGCACTTAGCTGGCTCTGACTCTCTTTATCCTTCTGTGGGTATTTTCACAAATTGTCTCTGTGGTCAGCAGTCATATGTAGTAATCCGAGGACACACCACTTATGCTATTAAATGTGTTATTTTGTCATGTGTTCTATCATATATCAAACCCTTTGCTTTGAAGTGAATACAAGGGACAGGTATACCATTGGTTTGTCGTATAGGATGCATTTTTTGTAACATGGATAAATCTTTCATTTAATATAAGAAACTAAATTTTAAACTGTGGAAACAGTAGTATAAATCCAAAAATAGTTTCACTAGTAGAATCAACTTATGTCCTTTTTGTCCCCTTTTAATACAGAGATTTCCACCTTTCTTATTGGGGAGATGTACAGCATCTGTGCTCTGTATTGTCTGTGTGTGATGCTTAGAAACTAGTTAGGTAAAAAATAACCTGTGCTATCTGCAAATTGTAAAATTATAGTCAAGTTTACACTCTTAGATCTCAGTTTTAACACACACTCTTATACCACTGATTGCTCTTCTGATACCACTCACACAGTGATCCGTGAGTGCCACCTGCAGGCCAGTAAAGGATACTACAACAAATTCAAGCATCTGATTCGTAAAAACCACCACCTACTACTCAATCTTTCTGGGTTGAAAAGATTCGTTTACCCGACTCTGATTCTTTGAATATTGTGAATGATTGATTTGTAAGAAATTAGAAATGATTCATGGTTGTACATGTTTTTGTAAATTTCTCTGGTTTCCCCTGTTGTTTGATAGAAAATGGGGGTTTCCGGGCTAAGATGTATGACATTACTCAACATCCCTTCTTCAAAAGGAGCATTGCTGTACTAGTTCTGGCTCAGTCAGTGCTACTCTCAGTCAAGGTAAAGCCTTATATGACTTATTTATACACCATGTCATCTGCTTTTTGCTACTATTCATTTTTCTGATTTACTTATATTTATATCATCATATTGTCATGTTATAAATTGTGCGACTCTGTTCTTCTGTAGTGGGATGTAGATGATGTAGAGGTTACATTTCCCCTTGCCACCATGTCAGTAGTCTTCACGTTAATATTTGTACTAGAGGTAAGTTTGTTGTCCCATCAAGAATCTAGTTCATTATGTTATTTTGAGTATTTCTTGTGATTACCGAAGTCTTTTCCCCTGTTCTTATCCAGGTGACCATGAAGCTGATAGCCATGTCTCCAGCAGGATACTGGCAGAGCCGAAGGAATCGCTATGACCTGCTGGTCACATCACTGGGCGTCATCTGGATAGTCCTGCACTTTGCCTTACTGGTCAGAAAAGTTACTTTAACCTCCTCAGACCCAGTAGCCCCACAGGTTTTTGAGTTTTGGCTTTTTTTAATTAAATAATTGCTTATATTGGAAACATCATGATGCAACAGTTTTTTTCAGATGCATTCTTACAAATTTTTGTGGAATGTCATTTGCGGTGGACAGTTGTTTCTGTTTTTTTTTTTTTTTTGTATAAAGCTGTGAATTTCATGTCCTCATACGTGGACAGTGGGTCCTAGGAGGTTAAAATGAAAGGATGACTTCAGGGAATATACTGAAAATCAATGAAAGTATCTTACAGAACTTTCTATTCAACATTCCCTTCTAGAATTCATATACCTACATGATGGGCACCTGTGTGATCGTGTTCAGATTTTTCACTATATGTGGAAAACATGTGAGTATATTTGTCAAAAAATATATATAATTTGCCAGGAAATAATTGAATAAAGTAATAGCAGAGTGTTACTGCGTGTCTCTGATGTATAAAAGGTGACACTGAAGATGCTCCTGCTGACTGTGGTAGTCAGTATGTACAAGAGCTTCTTCATCATCGTGGGCATGTTCCTCCTCCTCCTCTGCTATGCATTTGCTGGAGTTGTTCTCTTTGGAACTGTGAAATATGGAGAAAACATCAACCGGTAAGAAAAGAGCCCTCTGTTTATCCACCTGATTCACTGGAGGCTGTATACAGGAGATCCAGGAATACATAGTTGTACAAAGTTGTCTCATTTTTTCTTGTGTGTTCCCTAATCACAGGCATGCCAACTTCTCCACAGCGGGCAAGGCCATCACTGTTCTTTTCCGTATTGTCACAGGAGAAGATTGGAATAAAATCATGCATGACTGCATGGTAAGATGGGCACATATGGCCCCAGATAAAGAAATAGACTGCCTCTTTCTGAAATGGGAAATGCTGTATACTGTTAACATATATTCAGGGTTTGAATGGATGGCTTCATCTCAGTTTCGACTTCTACCTCAATACAATGGAGCCTTAGTGGAATTTTATGCTCACAACAAAATCCATAGTTACTCCAATACTCATACTTGTCCCTGTCACAATGGATAACCCTCGTTGTCAGCAATTTTCACTCAAATTACTTTTCATCAAAGCAGGTGTCCTAATAAAAACTGTTGACATGGCCATCTGCACGACACCAATATGAGCAAAACATATTTTAATTTTTGGGTTTAATCCTTAATATAACATTTTGCTGTACATTTTTAGGACAAAAAAAATCTATATTTTAACAAAGTCTATTTTTTCCATTTGTGTCACTGTTTAAATAAACCTTGTTATAATTCAGGACCTTTCACATGAATACAGATTACCTTTCGGTTGTCCCTTTCTCCAGGTGCAGCCCCCATTTTGCACACCAGATAAACACCGTTACTGGGAGACAGACTGTGGAAACTATGCCGGAGCCCTTATCTATTTCTGTTCTTTCTACGTCATTATAGCCTACATCATGCTCAACCTACTTGTAGGTGAGTGTGTGGGTATACATTTAAAGTTTTCCTCTAGGGCTAAACTCTAAATACTAGAGGAGGTGGAACAAGTAGAGCAGGGAGACAAATAATTTGATATAAGTTTCATGAAACTCTAGTTGACCATGTTCTTGTGCATGGGATGTCAATGTTGGAAACTTTACAAAGAGTGGAGTGAAATCAGAGCTGCTTCACAGAAGCCTCTGTAAACCAGATTTCAAGAGAGGAATGTATGTAGATGACAACCTACTTTACTGTTTTACATTCCAGTCTGTACTGTGGAGAGCTCCACTCTGGTTTTGTCCGAATATGTACCATTATTTTTACAATATTTGTTGGAGTTTTTCTTGATTCATAAATCATATTTTCAGAAATATATGCTCTAACTCACAGAACTCTAAACACTGCTCAACTCACCATCACCTTAGATGTTGATGAGAATCTCATAGCAGAGCTGGACAAATCTGTTAATACGACTTTGTCATTTAGCCTAGAGACAGGATGTGGAGGCAGAATAAATGTAATTTACTTCTTTATCTTCAAACTGTTTTTTTTTCTAATTGGAAATTTATATTAAAGTAAAAAATGTTACAGTACTTTATTCTATGCTCCTTCTCAGTTGCATTTATTGTTACTTAATTTCAGGTTATTTCAGAAATTACATGAAAGTTTGACATTTGTGGAGACCAGTGCACACTTATGCACACTTTTAGGAGGTGTAAAATTAATTAATTTCAGCAAATGTGTTTTAGCAACCAAGAAAAACTGTGATTTAATGTTTGATTAGGTTATGGTATACATCCAAGAAATTGAGTTTATTCACTAATAGCTGATAAAAAAAGACTGTTTCAAGGGGCTACAAACATGTGACTTTGCAACAGCAGACACAACACAACAACAAACCTTGCATGTTTTTTTCTTTAATTTTCTACTCTATATCACACAGGACAAACTAATTAACAAGGCTTTCAGTTAGTTTTGTCATCACCCAATGAGTTGTAAAAGCATCTCCTCAGCCTGGTTTAGTCTGTTGATGGCAGTTTTTTTTTTTTCCTTTCTCTTGTGTCTGTATGATGTAGAGTATCGTGCTTCTTGTGGTTTTGATAGTTGTGTTGTTCACTTCAAATGTCCATTTTGGATCCGTATCTCTTTTCTCTTCTGTAGCCATCATTGTGGAGAACTTCTCTCTGTTCTATTCCACCGAGGAGGACCAGCTGCTGAGTTATAATGACCTGAGGCACTTCCAAATCATCTGGAACATGGTGGATGACAAAAGGGAGGTGAGAAATTAGCAATGAAAGAGAGAATAAGGGCATAAGAGAGAGGAGATGACGATCTCATGGCTAAGAGCGAAGGATAATATAGAAGAGCAGAACAGGAAAATAATGAGAATAGCTGAATGGAATGAGGTATGGCATGGAGCAGTAGGAGTAAAAGTAATTAGAACAGTGTGCATTGGATTAAAATGTAGACCCCCCTCCTATTTATTAATGATGTCATCTGAATGTAGCCTTTTATTTTCACTTCTTTTAACAAGCCCACGCTTTTATAACGTACAGAGCAATTATAGAATCAGACTTCTGTTACCAATACTCCTGCAAATGGTCTTTGTCTTTCATTTCACATCCAGCCAATAGATTAAACTTAAAGAGACCTAAAAAAGTGGACGTTTTTGTCTTTCGCTTGTGGTATATAATGATATTTATACACACAACATCTGTACGAGGATTTCTGATTGAAATGAACTTTTTTCGACCCATCACCATTTCTGCGATGCCCTTTTGATGACTACGGCGCTTTCCGCAGGGTGTGATCCCGACATCCAGGGTGAAGTTTCTGCTGCGTCTGCTCAGAGGCAGGCTGGAGGTGGACCTGGACAAAGACAAGCTGCTGTTTAAACACATGTGTTATGAGATGGAGCGGCTGCACAGCGGAGGAGACGTATCCTTCCACGATGTGCTCAGGTGACTGTGGAGCAACACGGGCAGTATATGCAAAAGCACGCTGACAATGAATGCATGTGAAGGAGGCATGCAGTTTAAAAGTACACAGTGTATGTGATAAAAAAGTTCAGTTATTTTTAGGTTTAGTTGACACAGAACTTCAGTTTGTGGTCCATCTGTACAGTTTGTTTTGGTTTGAGTATCTCGTTTAGCAAATTATACTTAATTCAATACTGCATGTTTTTCTTTTGTGTGTGGATTTATTGTTTTTTTTTTATATATATATTTTTCTGTAATACAGCATGCTGTCATATCGTTCAGTGGACATCAGAAAGTCTCTCCAGTTAGAGGAGCTGTTAGCAAGGGAACAGCTTGAGTACACCATAGAAGAGGAGGTTGCCAAGCAGACAATACGCATGTGGCTCAAGAAATGCTTGAAACGCATCCGTGCGGTGAGTGTCTCAGCAGAAAACACACAAATACACTATGTGAATGCACTTGTCCATGCATGAAATCACTATCCACGCGTAGCACAAACTTACCACATATGTGTGTGTGCACTTGCAGAAGCAGCAGCAGTCATGTAGCATCATACACAGCCTGAGAGAGAGCCAACAGCAGGAGCTGAGCCGTTTCCTCAACCCCCCCAGCATAGAAACTACGGTGCCAAGTGAAGACCACAATGCTAACAACCCAGACAACCCCTCTCAGCCTGAGGTAAAGCCCCACAAACCAACACTGCATACACACCAACACATGCTCACAGCTTGATCTGTAACTATCACATCATATAATCTGCAGGTGTGCACTTGCACTGGTAAAACAAAGGATATCTTCTCTTTGTTTAGATGAGTGGTCTCCAGCAGCTTCTGAGCCCCACGTTGTCAGACAGAGGAGGCTACAGGCAGGACTCTTCAGACCTGGGGAAACCACAGAGGAAGCTTGGACAGTGGCGTTTACCTGCAGGTCTGCCTGACTCTCTATACTGTCTTTTACAAGTGTGCAGCAGTTTGAGGCTTTTACATAAAAACTAAACAGTCACGGAAAAACAACAATTTGCATCCCAGAAAGTGAAAATCAATTCTTATCTACAGCAAAAGCTCCTTTTGAAAAATGAAAAAAGAAAAATACGCACACATTTAAACATGACAATAATCAAGCTGTGAATTGTTTCTTCTGTTTGTGGTTTGTTAGGCCGAACAAGTGTCAAGTCCATTGTGTGTAAGATGAACCCTGTCAACGATGAGGCCTCTTCAGGGTCAGAGGTGAAGAAGTGGTGGACTCGACAGCTGACCGTGGAGAGCGATGAGAGCGGTGATGACCTCATCGACATTTAGATATGAGGTGTGGTGGATCCCACTGTGTTTTATAGAAGAGCTGGGACACTTGCTGGCTGTCTCAAATTGTTTCATTTCCTCTTGCTCTCCCCACCGGTTTCAATCCGGTCAGAAAGTACGGTAGGTTATGTTTGCAGGTCAATGATGAGACACCCGTGAGCAGCCATATTGACATGCAATGACAATTTCAGATCTCTGGGATTGCTATTAATTTTCATCTTTGGTTTCCACTCATTTGGATCGCTTGAGTTTTTCTATGCAGGCACATACTGTGTAGTGTTCAACCAGGCTACGTGTTGGTTAACAATCACCTGTTGGATTTATGAAACAAACTACAAAGCTGCTGTTGTATTTGTGTATTTTCTGCTGTTTCATGTGAACATTCAGAATTGTTCATTGTGTTGATGAAGCCACAATAATTTATCCTGTCCTTAGGTCTGAGGTCCTTATGTCGTCTCTGTTCTCCTTTTTTAGTCCATATTTAAAATGTCTGTTCTGGTCTTCAGTATTACTATCATAAATATATCAGTTTTCTGATAGTCACTTTATACTTAAACCTCATGCTCATTTAGTTTTAAGACTGTGAATGTAACTAAAGTTTAAATTTATCTTACGAAATTATGTGGAGATAAAACATGAAATATTTTATAAATTATTATAAATTCTCAACTTTATTAAGTATTCAGTTACTATAATAAAGGCCTACACTGCATAGGCATTTATAAGCAAAACAAGTTGTGTTTTTTTTCTCAAACATTTTCCCACTGAAATTTCCAAACTGTATTTCATACTAACATCAAGAAACTGGAGAAACTGTAAAGGAGATGAGAAAAAAGTATGTATAGAAGACTTTTGGGACATTCAGGTGCCATGAATCAGGTAAGAATGAGGGAAGGCATTCAAGACGATCCAGAGCAACTTTGGACACAACACCTAAAACATAAAGTTTGTCCAATTTCTCACTTTGACATGAGTTTCGAAGAGTCCACTACAGAATTTTCACCTATTTATACACAAAAACGAAGGGGTTAGTTAGTGGTCACATGCTGGTTAGTGACTTTTCTGCCACATATCTGCTCAGACCAAACGCTCAGCAACATCACCACCTCTTCTTTTGATAACACTGCCCTCTTCTGGACACACACTGAGACGTTTTCACCCTGTATGTTGAAAACTAGCTGGACTCTGGCATAATGACCTTTTTTTCCTCCTCTCCTTAACATACTTTCATAGTGTTATTGCTCATCGTGGTGTCCAACAGTCTCTATTTCACAGCAATGGCCAGTGATGCCTGCCCTTTCATCTGCTACACGCAGCTTGCTGTAGAATTAGATGAGCTCAGTTTCCAGCCATAATCTTGGACAGCGTGAGTCAGTTGTCGGCAGAATGAAATGTAGTTGATCCAGTAGGCAGCTGCTGCGAATACAGTACGAACAAACACATAAATAGAAGTGTGCTGCCTCTCATTTTACACCCTGTGTTTCTTGATGATGTATTTCTTTCTAGTTAATTTACCAGACAATTGCAGCAAGTTAGATCTGAGCTAATTGACTAATGCACTCACATTCATACTGCCCACTGCAACCAGAGCACTTTTCCCTTAACAAGGGCCCTTGTTAGTGACAGAATTAGCCCACTAAAGAGGACAGGGTCATCATTTGTCCATTCAAAAACCCAGTATATTCCAGTTTCACAGTGGAGTGTGTATGGGGTTAGCTGGATAATGAACATGAGGGAAAGCAGAGAGTGTAGAGAATCAGCTGCCTGTGGGATACCTACTGGCTTTATAGAAATCAAGACTTACTCACACATTCCAGTCTCTCGATGACTGAGTGCTCCCCCCGACATATGGTCCTGTAGGGAAACAGTGTGACATCAGCCTTCTTGCCAATCAACTGTCTTTAATTTCTCTTTTCTTGCTCTTTCTCCTCCTCAACCACTGCCTCTT
Source organism: Apogon talboti (assembly GCA_037367365.1). Lineage (NCBI taxonomy): Eukaryota > Metazoa > Chordata > Actinopteri > Kurtiformes > Apogonidae > Apogon > Apogon talboti. The sequence goes on along the minus strand of JAPQRQ010000015.1, from coordinate 17,246,894 downwards.
AAGCTCCACTTAGCTCAGAACAACCTTATCAAAGGGCTTTTTCTCTTTTTTCTCATTTTCTCCCTGCGTGGTAGAACACTTTTTTTGTCTTTTAATTGCCTCTGCATCACACCGGCTCTTACAGGGCCTGTTGTTTTTACCCTCTCCATTGTAATTTGCCCATCTCTCCCTCGTGCATGTCCACTCCTTATTTAAGGCCTAATTGAAGCACTTTGGTAATTGAGGAGGAAGTTCTAAAGAGCAGGGGGACTAGAAGAGTGCAAGTCAAGATTACCTGTAATTAAAGTACATGATGGCTTTGATGGCTCGGTCCTCTCCTGTTGAGATGTCGCCTCCAAACTCTGAAGGCAGCATGGCATAGAGCAGGAAATGTAGTTTCTGGCTGTACTCCGTGCTGGTACTCGCAGATGCAGATTGTGAATGCATGTCAGACACACATATAGACATACCGCACACCCCCTATGCAGCCATTGATGGATTTCTACACAACCAATTCCAGTGGAAAATATTTGGAAGCAGATAAAATGTTGAGTTCTCCAAAGTAGAGCAGTAGAGGACATGGAGTTCAGTCAGCGCAGTAACATGTAACAGTAGTGAGTCTGATGAGATGAATATGAGGTGAAGAAGGGTAAATGTTTTTCTCACTGAGCTGCTTGTGGCTATTGTCCCTTTAAAACATTACCAGGAGCATCTGTCTACATCTTTGTGCAATTAAAGGGACACAGATAAAGGTTAAAACAGGCCGAGCCTCATAAGGAGCCAATTGTTCCTCAGGGCCAGTAATGGAGCACAGATAATCTAGCACAGAAGCGACTAGGCTTCCACTGAAAATGGACGAAAACACCTTTAGTAAGTTCACAATCTGGTCGATTTGACGGTGCCGCTCTTGTCCACTCTCCATTTTGGATTCTTGTGAATGTTTCTCTCCCTTCCACACATTCTTAGCCTCATAAATAAGGTGGTGGCAGTGCAAATTAGCCGACTGTATCTCACGACACAATTCACCCCAGGTCTGGGCCTGATCCTGTTCCTGTGTTTTGAAACAGATGGCTACTACTACAATAAAAAAGTAGCAAATTATTTTAGCAGCAGGCGGTAAAAGCAATTAACAACTGGCATAATGTGTTGATTAAAATCCATTCCAGTCACAATGAAGGGAGAAAAAACACTTATTTTGCACTCTCTCAGTTGGCTTACATCCACAACTCAGAAGTATGCTGACCTTGATCTGACCACAGCTGTTATATCCACTTACAACTAAAATACATTCATTTGACTTTATTGATTTGTTATTAATGTGTCTTTTTATTTAATTTATTTCTATAATAGAATGAGATCAACTGAATTCCTACTCTGCATAAGTAATTAAACTGGATTTTCTCTTCTCTACATCCGATGTTTGTATTACAGTATATTTTCCAGGTAAAATGTATTGAATTAGATGTAATTTACTTCAGATTTTAGTGTAAAACTGGAGAATATTATGTTCTGGATAATCTCCCCAACTGATCTGGGACAGTCTGTGATTTCTGCTTCATTAAAACAAAACTCTCACACTTTTTCCCATACAAGTAAAAGCCGGTTTCATGCTTGACAGACGTCTCGCAGACACAGACTCGGAGTATGACACTACAGTTCCTTTGTAAATGTGATGAATACAGTCAAGTCATTTCAAGGCCTTTACCTAATGTAGCCCATCAACAGCAGTCAATTGCCACCCCACTGAACACCGAGCACCAAATGAGAGGCTGTACTTTGTCTTTGAGCCAGAAAATCTCATTTTCACTAAACACCTAATCAGTCCCATTCATCTGGCTATGGTTCCCTAGTTCCTCAGTTCTACACCTGGCTTTGGCGTCTTTAATTACTGGGACACAGGCTTTGTCTGATCTGGAGCCAAGATTGGAATATGAGTGGCAAATTCGGACAGGAATCATACAAGCTCAAACCAATTCAATTACCCACCAATCAAAGTAGAAAGGCCTGTAATTGCAGCAAAAGGTAACAATGAGAGCCCTGCGCTTCAGTCCAAGCATTCAAAGTATTATTAGCAAAGAACAATGCCCACCTGCAGGGGGTGCTATGCTCAAACTATTAAATCTCACTGCAGCGAGCAATCTTACAGATCACTGGGAAAGCATTTTTAATGAGACTATAGCCCTCGGTGAGACATTACCTTATAATTTCATGTTTTTAACTCTGCTATTATGTCAAATTGTGCATGAATATGGTGTTTTCGAGCAAGGGAGCAGAAAATGGATGTGACATTATGAAGAGGCAAAGTATTCACGCTGCAATGTGAATCACTGTTGAACTAGCAATAACAGAAGTGCAAGTGTAAGATGAGAGATTTATTTCTGCACGGATTTAATTTGTACGAACTGTAGCCGGAAAATATTACAGAACTTTTTTTTTTTTTTTTTTTTTTTGGATCTTCATTTTATGTGTGGGTAATAGTGAATACCTTTATGAAATGACAGACTCATTGAGATTAAAAAAAATATTTTACTATTATGTCCTGGCCAAGAAAAAGCAGCAGCATAGTTAACAAGAGTTGAAGCCAAACATACTAATACACATTAAATAATGTGTGCAAAGAGAGTAGTTTAATTAATTAATGTAAGAAAAACATCTACAACCAGATGTTTCTGCCTCTGTTGTGTTTGAAATTCACTTAAAAGTGTTCAATCAGACCAACTCCTGAAGTTTCAGGTCATTTTGCAAACTTAGAGGTCTTTTTTCTGAGTTCAGTACAGACCTTCACAATCATTGTCACTAGTAATGTTCTGTTCTATGTTTAGTTGCAGGCATTAACATCTTTGGCATGAAACTTAGTATGTTAGTAAGAAGATGTCATACCAAAACAGTCTATGAAGAGAAACTATGTGCTACGCTTGAGTTATAAATGCATTTTTTCTTTAACTTTGTACAGCTCTGGCTACATCCTTCACCATGTTGTTCTGTATTTCTCCCCAAATATCATGTCAGGGCATTCTGGGACTTTTGTGTCTGTCAGTAAGTCTTCAAAGCGAGCAAACAAATAGCAAAACAGCAGCATATGCTTCACTAGGTCAGCACTAAGATGGTAAAAATGTGGCTCTCAGCCTCAGTTTATCCATCACTGTACATTTGCACAATTGATCAACACACCTCCCTTTACATACAATAAGTGTCCATCTATATGATATTAGTGACATCAAAGGCTACCTTTAATTTCTGTCATTTCCCCATATGTTCCTTTCATTTTCAGGAAATTGCTAATGGTATGTGCTGTATGTACTTGTCAAATGCTCCCTTTTCTCAATGTGTCACCCAGTCATTTCAAGCCTTCAGACCTGAATACAAGTGCAGAGAAAGAAATGGAAAGGCAGTGATAGAGGCGCAGAACTATAGAACACTGATGCTGACTGACAGAAACCTCCACTCAATGCAGAAAGGGACAGTTTGGGACAACTCATGTACAAACTGATGACTTCAACTTTGCCTTTTCTTTAGTTCTCTGGTTTTCTTTTTCCTTGGCTGCACTTGACAATTGCTAATCATGATATTGAAACAGAAACTTGTAATAAGTTTTGCAAATGCAATCTGCTCTGTGGTCACACTCTATTTTCCAGATACTAGAAATCCCTGCTCATGTGTGGTGTCTGCACATGCCCACAAATCCTTCAACTGACGTGTGGATATGAGCACTAAAGAAAATAAACATCAACTTCAGACCATTTCAAAAACAGTTTCTATCGTAGATACACAATTATCAGTCTATTATTATTACTATTTGTATTATTGTTGTTGTTATTATTGCTATTTTCTGCTTGTCTTGACACAGTGTCTAACTTAAAATAAGGTTTTAATTTTTGGTATAACATCCCCTAAACCTAGCAATTAGTTTCTTAAGGACTTATCACAAATTCAGTTTGTAAGTAATCAGTTTATATTAATAAAATGTACTAAAAATATTATTATATTATATCCATTTCTATATTCACTGTTGCCCATGAAGTTGGAATAATTTTGTTTTAAGACACATTCCTCTTTTTATTCCTATTTATACACATCAGTAATCACCTTTGACCTGGTACAATGATTACACACCGAGTCCCAGTTACACTTTATCTATAAAGAATAACTACATTGTCACAGTCATTTCATGAGAAGAGGTAAAAATATTCTATTCCAACTTCATGGGAAACTGTGCTTGTAACCTGCAGTTTAACTTCATAAACTCCTAGTAAAAGGGATATTAAAGAAAAGATTGTTTTTTTCACAGGAAACAAAAAGAAACATATTTTTTAATGTGGTCAGGTGGTTTGTTGATCTTGACCTAATCCTTGAGGATGAAGTTACAGTACAGTTTCCACTCTGGCACAAATGAGAAACTCCAGCTTCTTCACAGCACATTATTACTGATATGACTCTGTAGGGAGTCTGTCTCTGAGGACGCTCATGTTCACCCTCACAAATATAGAGTGAAAGTAATAGGATTATCAGAGTGTTGTGCAAGTTTTCCAACTTAGTACATGCTGTATATGAACGACTGGACTTATCATAAGGCAGTCGTAAGAGGTAATAGAGGCCAGGGGATCGAGACTCACTGGAGCGCAGATACTGTGTTTTATTGTACAAGTCTCTGGGTGGAAGAAGTTCAAACATTTTGGAGTTCAGGCTGCCTCAATTTGTGCCTCTCGCTCTGTGCTTAAACGCACACAAGTGCAACTTCTTAGCAGGTCCTGAAGGGGCTGCCTTTCTAAGAGAGTAGGGGATTTTTGTAATGAAAGATGACAGGGGGGACTATATCATTCTGCTGGCTCCAAATTGTTTTTTTTATCTTTAGATATTATAACTGTACTCAAAACTAGGTTTCAGTTATTTAGTTATAGACTTCTTACAGTTTCTGCTAGTAATAAACAGAAAGAGTTATATTAAAACTGTACAAATTAATGAATATTCTTCAACTAATCTGTTCATAATTAAATCAAATTGAGACCTCCCTTGTGTAATTAAGATGTTTTCAGGGATTTCAGGGCAAATACACCTGAATGTGGATGTTTCGATTGCTGGACGTCCTCTGGCATGAGTCACGGAGACAAAACAACAGCAACAAAGAAACATCCAAAGAAGAACGGCTGATCAGGTAATGAATCATGTGATATAAAAGGAAGGGAGAGGAAGAGAGTGGAAGTAAGCTCATGATTCACAAAGTGGAGCCGTCTGTGGTTTTTAATAGAAACTGGCCAGAAAAATCTACACATTTATACTGTCTTTATTCTTTAATTAATTTAACCTTCACATTAGTAACTCAGATAAGATAAGATAAGATAAGATGTTTTCAGCAGCATTTAAAATACAGGGTGACAGGTTGTAAAAAATATATAAATTCATATAAAGTATTATTTTAAAAATCTACATATATGCAGATATTACAGACCCGCAAAGAAAACTACTGTGAAAACAGTCGCACATGGCATTATTTTAATCAAGTTCTTTTTATTATCATTTCTGTGTCAAGTGCAATCATGTAATCAAATGGTCCTCAATCCACAGGCTTAACAGTAGCCTAAGAACACGGGCCATTGTATCCGTGCTATGTCCAAATACTTCTCCACAAAACTGAAATGCAGGCAAATAATAAAAACTTGAATAAGTAGCAGTGAACGTACACCATTCACAATAACCTCAAATGACAAAAAGAAACATAAATTAACAAATATGTTACTATTTAAATGAATTCTACCTTAAAAAACATATTAAAAACTCTTAAAATAAAATGTATCTTTGAAAATTACATGCATTTTATGGTTCTAAAATGAAAGTGCATGTTCATCCAATAGGCCACACTGAGGCCTGTTTATTTCTAAGAGTCACTGCAGGAAAATAATGAATTAAATGATATTCTATTAAGATTTAGATACTGTTAATTCAATGCCAGGCTACATTGTGTTGCTATACTTCATTTTAACTCGGTCAATACAATTGAAGTTGCTTAATATGACGGTTCTAAAACTTTTCTTTACAATGTTCTTATGAGCTCCTATGAGATTTTTTTTTCCTCAAATGTTTTTAAACCACACCCACATGGTCCTGATTGTAATAAAGTAGTTCATCTGAGATTTGGGGTTGGTAAACTTTTCATAAATTATACCCCAGTTTTTTTCTGATCTTTAATTTATGTTTTTGTTATTGTTGCTTATTTAGTAATGAATATTTAATGGCTTTAACGCAGACTGCTTGGGAATAAAACATGCAATAGTCCAAGAGGAATACTTTTTATAGGCATTGAACATAACTGTTCTTCTTTTATGCTCATTGTAATGTAGCCGATGAATTCCCACTGCATCTTATTGCTATTAATGATGCTTTTTTCTATTTCAATAAAGATTCATTTCCAACTACGAGCTGGTGTAAAGTATCAGTATGTCGAAGAACCGATGACTTCATATTTTTTCCACTTTGACCTTTTAAATCCATTTGGCATTTGTGACAATTGACTTTTTAATTTTTCTGTTGTGTATCGTCCAGTGTTACAGCCCATTTATCGTTATATTACTGACAGTCATGCTCTTGGTGTTACTCATTTTCTGTACTAGTATTGGCTGAACACATGAAATTGAAAACTGCCCTTTTGGATAATTACTTACAGTTCAGAGTACTTTTGTGTTAAACGCAGATTCAATTAATCAAAAATAATTTAAAGGTCTAGTGTGTTAGATTGAGGGACATTTGCAGAAATAGAACGTAATGTTCATAATCATGTTTTCATTAGTGTATAATCACATGAAAATAAGACTCTTTGTATTTTCATTACCTCACAGTGAGCTGGCCTTATCTACAGAAGCAAGTCGTCTCCTTTAAGTCCATGATGTTGCACTACTGTGTTTCGCTCAGAGTCGCTCAGAATGGACATTATCGGCGTCTTTTATCTGTTTTCTAACATGTTGCTGTTAAGGCACATTACTGCCAGCTGCTATGTTTAATGCAGGCCAGAGCTGAAATCCCATTAAAGCGTCAGTGTTTGATACTTTTTCGGTTTCATGGGCAAAAAATACCATAATTACCTTTCAGCTTATTGTAATTTAAGTAAACTGAGAAGAAACAAGCTCTCTGTACCTCCTCTTAAATCGGTTTACAGGATGTAGAAAATCTGCATTTTTGAGGAATATGGCTGAACACGGTTGATTTTAGAGGTCAAATAAAGGTTGAACAATATCATTTTTATTTTTCAATTTGTACAGAATGTAAAATGAATGGTATTTCATAGAATTACAGAAAATCAGTCTTTCATGCTATATTCAGGACATGTTGACATGACAAAAAATGACTTCTACGGTGATCCTAGATGCTCCTAATTTTGTGTGATTCTTTAAATGAAAAAAGCACTGAAGACATGGACTCAATAAATGGCTCTGTCTACTTACACTACGTAAGCAGATTTTGATGCTTTTTACTGGAGCCCCTGGGGATCAGTGTTCTTAAAAACCACTAATTAAAGAAATTGGAAATACAATTTATTAAGTCATTAGGAACAAATTGATTAAAAGAGTCATGAAAAAACAGAATGACAGAACAAAGCATCTGTGAAATATCACCAGAAAATCTTGTGGCATCTGCGCAGACTCCATGCAGTCGGTAGGATAAGTGAGTAAGAATTAAATCATGCCTGTACATATCTATTCACAAATACACTGGCAACTATCGGCTTCCATTATGCCCCTAACATCCATGGGTTACTATCACATGGATCATGCATCTTATGTAAATAATGCAAGGCAGACGTTGTGTCTTTTTCGCTCATCTTATAACTAGAGCAGAAACCATAACTTCCCAGCATGACCTCTTTTTGACTTTAGCACAGAAGAGCATGACATCGCTAACATCTATCACTCTGCATGAGTGAAAGTTGCTAACTGTGCCCCTCATTTTCAGCTTGTCGTTGATGCCTAGTTTTTTATTTCGATATCTGTGACCTCAGAGTCATCCTCCTAAGCTACGATGACATATTGTAGTAGAAAATATCACTGCTTTCCAGTTCAACATTTATTTGAAACATACTATTAAATGGGACATTGCATTAGAATGGAGAAATGATTTCCTTCAAGCTGTGTGGAAGATGGAAAAAACGTAGCTAGTTTAATGCAGGTACAAGGGTGAAAAGCCACTTTTTGTAATATGCAGTTATATATGATCTTAACAGACAACAGACGACTGGAGGCAAGGAGCTCTTGACTCTGCCCTAAACACTAATGACTCATAAAGCCTCACTGCCACCTCAACTTGACAAATGGCAAATGTCAGCGGCATATTCTCCTGGTAGGCATAATTTTATTAAGTGCAAATATCACTGTGCTCCTTAGGAGACACTCAAAGGTTAGACCAACAGCTGTAGCAGTTTCATGTGTATTAGCTTGGATTTTGCAGTAAGTCAGGCTCCCCTGAGTTGATGGACACAACCAGTCAAGCATGAGGACGGATGCTCTAACTAAATGCAATAAGGGGAAGCTCAGGCTAAAATCATGTTTATTTAAACGCCTAGGACAATAACCTAATGGAGGACAGTAAGGTAAGAGGGGGAGGGGGGGGCAGTATAGGGAGGAAAGAAAGGGAAAGAGAGGGGAAAATGAGAGACTGGTGGCATATAGTGGGGTAGATTTTTTCCCCCCATTTATTGGCTGTGGTAATTTGTTGACTCACTCATCCATGCAGAGTCTTTATGTTTAATGCAGGCCTCCAGAGGGGAAAGAAGGGAAGAGAGGGGGTTAGGAAATAGAAAGACAGGCAATAGGGGGTTAGATGGTACCCTGAGAGATTAGCCTCCACCCCTTAGTGTGAGAGACGGAGGTGGATGAATATCAACCCTTAAAGTGGGCCTCAAATGTTAATGGGGATTTCATATTAGCCTGGTAGTCTGCTCAATACACCTGCCAAATAATTGATGTGGATAACAACAAATTCTCTGACAAAGACTTTGACCTCACAAGCAGTGTGTATGTCTAAAATAATCATCTGCGCATAGATTTATGATTGTTGCGTCTCAGTGATATTAAACATTAAATCAACAGGCAAGATTCTCCTCAACTCTCAGTTCAATGTCATCCAGCTGTCAAGTTCATGTCTGCACTTTGACAAGTGCTGTGGTCTGACACCCATCATCCTCACCCAGCTGTTACTGGCATGACTGCCCTGCCCTGGCCCTCGAAAGGGTCATACCCATGTGGACAAACATTGGTGGCCCACTGCTGGCAATGGCTCCCTGTGAGTCCCATTTACAGAAGGGTTACCACTGTCTGTTCTACTTAGTGACCTGGGAATATCAACCTATCTTTAACAACTACTGACGAAGACTGCAGCCTGTAACATATCATATTTTTGGGGTATTTTAGAGTAGAGTCACACTGTGAGGTTTCATGGTAAATAAATGTTAAAATAAGTTTCTAACTGTGTGGCAGACATTCAAAAATACTTCCAAAAGTTTTTTTTTCTTCTTAAAAGTGAAGAGTGAAGACTGTAAAATTCCAGACAAAGGGGTGAATTACCTTCCTTTACCATCAAAAGGCCTGTGGAGATACCTGGGCTGAAGCTTTCATACATGAAACCTTCAACGATTTATACAAGAAAGCACACAGTTCTGACATTCTCAGATAAACCAGGAACTTACAAACCAAAGGAACCTATGAAGAAGAAAATGTCCTGTAGTGCCTGTGAAACCACATCAGCCAGGAAAAAGAAATACCAGAACCATTGTTTCTAGTATAATATGCCATAAAACAAGACACCTGGTAATTTGTTCACCATATTTTAACAATTTAGTGGAGGAATTTACTGAAACAGTTGTAGCTCCCTCCCAGAAATGTTCATAAAATAATTATCAACTCCTATCTAATTCCCATTAAGGCTGCAGTACTTGATAGTGTTTTAGTACAATAGGGCAAAAAAGAAAAATTCCATAATTAGCTTTTGACATTTTGTAATTCAAGTGATGTGAAAGGATGTAGAACACAAGACTTCAGGCTGTTTTCAGGCTATAGAAAATCTACACCATGACAGCCCTATTGTGAATAATTACATGTGCTGGGTAGGTGGGTGGGGCTGAATTTATGATTGACGGATGAAATTACCAATCATTGATCATCTTCTGTCAGATGTGACCTGGATGTGATTCCACTGCTCTACTCAGGAAGGCTGAAAAAAGTGGTTTCACTCATGTCAGATCTGTATTTATTTTTTTCATTTGGATTGAGGACAAAGCTGCAAAAAAAAGGTGTGTATTTCATCAATACTGTCTCTTTTGCCTCTTTTCTTTTTCCCCATAATTTTCGTTCCTGCTGCTCTTAAAGGACACTCCTGTTTTCTTGCTGTCTACATAAACTGTAGGATGAATACCTCTTCAAGCCCTGTGATCAGCCAACAATGTTTAGTGACCCAAACTCCACTCAAATGATGGGGCTTTTCAAAAATAAAAATAAAGTTTTCATAATATAACCTCAGAGCAAAGGTCAGTATTTAACTTCACTTGAGTTTGATGATAAAATGATCTTTTGTTGCACTGATACAGCCTCTTGTAAAATGTGACGACATTAGAAAACCAAGCATGACCTCCAGCTATTAAAATGGACGTTCATCTCTTAGAAGAATCACTGGACTGTTACTGCCCTAAAATAGCATATAGTCTCTGAAGTACGATGTACACGATGTGCAAAACATCTGCGCCCCTCTATGAACCCTCGTGTTTGGTGAATTCCGCCTCTAGAGCAGGAATGCACATACACACCATGGCTGGGATGTACTTCCATTACCCAGCTGGTGTGTGTTGAACCTCCTTAGGGTGTGTTTGATTCTGCTGTAATGTATATGCATGCACTTGTGCGTTATGAATCAGTGTGTAGAGTGTGTGTAACAGTGTGCACATGCGTCTGTCTGTATTCATGTCCCCAGCCACTTCCCAGTATCACTCCTCAGCACTCTCCCTCCACCAGCACTGTCATACGATAATGTGACAAGGTGTCAATCATGTTGGGGCCTGGGGTGCCATGGCGACAAGAGGGTTTTTGGAGGAACACTTTTGTGAGCAACACCAGGGAGAAGGCAACAGCAGGGATGGCAGCACAAAACAAATCAACCTAGCCACTGCCAGGTCTCACACATCTCCTCTTTTTTTCTCCGTCCCCCCCCCCCCGGCTACGCAATTCATCCACCCATTCTCTCAGTCTAAATTCTGACCTCTGTAAGAAAAAACGCGGTGGGGGTCACATGCAGACAAAATGTTCTGCCATCCCCTAAGAGAGTCCTCTCTGGCATCTAGCAAATGATCTAAGTATCAATCCTGTCTCTGTGCCCAGGGGCCCGCATTGTACAGTAAGCTAGCTGGGTGCTGCCAGTCCTTCAACCTGAACTGTGATGTGTTATGATGGCTCCGTCACTCTGGGAGGCAGGGCCACCGACACCTGTGGAGGCTTTGGCTAAAGTTGATGGAATCGGACAGGACGCAATCTCTGTGTGATTGTAATGTTTCCAGTTCTATTGCTGACACTAAAAACTGAAAAACTGGTTTACACTTTGGATGGAAGTTAATGTTCAAAACTGATTGTACAGGCGACATTATTGTACACTTTTACATATTATGTTAGACAGACAAACCTTTTTGATACACAGGGGAAATTTCTTGGTCACAATAGCTTAGTTGCATACAATTACAACGCTGAAGAAGCATTAGCAAAAAAGCCAAAAAAAAAAAAAAAGAAAAGTAAATGTGAAGAGATAAAAGCAATACATGATATAAATAGAATACACTAACACTAACAAAGAAGGAAAAAATACAAGATTTGCACATGTACATATCTACAAACATAAATACACACTATATGCATATAGATGTGAAAGTGACTAAGTAACGTGAATTTAACTTGAAAGTGAAGAAGTCTGTCAAGCAATATCAAGCAATGTTCAATTAGATGTGATCATGTTTGAGTATATTTCAGATCCTCTATTTTTTTATTTATTGATGGGTAAAGAAGTTGAATCAGTGCATCTTCATGGGGCAGCCCTGGCCTGGAGGGTTGGAGAAGCACCTTGTGACTGAAGGGTCACCGGTTTGATTTCTCACACAGCAGAGGAATCGTTGGTTGATGTGCCCTTGAGCAAGGCACTTAACCCCCCATTTGCTCCTAGTCTGCAGGGTGGAGTGTGTTCCTGTATGTTCAGCTTGTGATGGGTTATTCTGTAAATCTGAAGTCCAATTTTAATTTCTCTTGATTTAAAAATAACAAAAAAAATTATTATTTCTCTGTTAGCTGTTTGATGCTGAATTCTTATAATAGCAATAAAATCAACCCATAAAGACCCAAACATACTGTACACTGTTGACCAAAACCATCTACTTATGTAAACTGTTTAATACCTGTTCATCCACTAAACCTATCAATACATGTAAATAATTGGTGTAAAATGCAGTTTGTCGTCTTTTCATGGTCATCAGATATGACCCATTTGGATGTTCAGAGGCTCTGTAGTGAACGTAGAAACACCGTCATCTTCTACAACATTAATTCACCAGTAAAACCCATGGAGTTGGATCAATGACAGTGGTTGTAGATGCTTGTTTTTATGTTCAGTAATTGATATCCTTACTGAGAAAGTAATGTTTTCTTCAGTTTTCTCTGTTTTTGATATAATAACCCTCAACTTTAATCTGAGCTTTAATGAACATCTATATGATCAGTACATTAAATATTGGAAAATACCTGATTTTCAGTGGGAAAATGCAAAATACAGAGGATTATTTTATAATAAATGGTGATAAATCTCTTAGAAAATGTTAAATAAGAAAAGAAAAAAAATCATTTGGGAACAGCCTCAAAAAGTAGCACTATGGGTTAATCATTACATGTACATACTATTCATTTTCTGGTTTATTTCTGTGTTCTAACAGCATATTGAAATGGTTTGATTCAGTTTTTCCTCTGTAAATTACCTCATTTTTTGAAGGAGATGAAAGCACAGCCATACATGTTGTAAATCATAAACAGGTTTCCATAGAAATACTGTACATGCCAAATAATTCAGCACATCTGCGGTATTGGAGCCTGCAACAATAGGGAGCTTTAGCCCCTAACAATACGGGTGCGACATATGTGGCATGTATACAGTGATATGGAACAGAGCACTTAAATAATCCATGTAAGAGTCAGCACAAATAGACGACTATGCCATCACAGCAAAATGTAAATATGTGAAAACAGATGCCTGGCTGCACAGATTCTTGGTGATGACTCCATGATGGATGCCAGTCTCCCGGGTCTTCATCTTGATGTGAAAGTCCTTATCATAGGGGATCACCATTCCCACCTGGATGTCCTTTGGCCTCATGTGGAGAACAAAAGAGGCCTCCACCGCTAGCCATCGAAATTGTGCACACAGTCACATTCAAGCATAGTGGTTGAAAGGTGTTTACACAATGCTGAGTCTTTTGTCTTTATCTAGCTTTAAGGAATAACTGGGGATAATGATATAGGAGCTGGATGAGATATAACTTTTGATTTGCAAGTATGTCTCAGCACTTTATTTAGTTAATTTGCTTATTGTATTATACTACTGCGTATATAACTGTTTTTTTGCACTTTGTCTTCTGCAACCGATAATTTCTGACCAGTATATCTGATTCTAATTCTGACTTTTATACATATAGTATTTAATGAACTAACTACTAATGAACTTAACATTTGTGTATGCTTATACTTATCTTTTCATCATATTTATTTTTAATGGTTACTTAAAAATTAAAAAAAAGACTTTCATTTATTGTATCTCAACAGTGGTGCCTGTGATGTGACCCATCTGGTATAATCATTTCCTTATTTCTTTGAAGGACACATGCAACTGACTTCCACAACGTCCACACTTAATATTCAGACCTCCATCTTGAGAACCTGTTAAATTTGCAGATTCATCAGGTTTTCTGGCCGAAAGGAAACAGTTAACAGAATAAAAGAAAGTATAATGAACAAGTTCCTCTCCAGTCTTTTAAAGGAATGAAGATACATCTGACACACTGGCAGCCTAATGAAGCTGAAAACTTTTCAGAAGAAAATAATATTTCACTTATAAGTTGCACATAATCTTTAAGAACAAATAGACTTTGTTTTACTGCAAGATGCTTACTTAGCACTTATGCATCATTATTATAATATGTCATCTCATCGCTTTTTTCTGTAGGCAATGGATATTATCAGCCATCTTAGCTCTTTAAGTGATAGTTTCTTTGCTCCTGCCTGCTGTGTTTCCCCTCATTAATGCAAGCTATTTTCCATCACCGTCCTCTGTGAAGGTACTCTCCTCATGCAGGCCACAGCACTCTGACAAGGATGAAATTACTGTTAGCTTTCACACCTAATTAAAGTGTAGATGGTTCACCTTCAATGGAGTTGACTGTATTGATGTCATTCTCTTACAAGACAGGGCTATGACTGTTAGAATCTGCACTTATGGTCGCTGGATGGATCCTGTACATGGTGCTTTTGAGGATGTTTCTGAGGTAGTCCTTCAGCTGCATCTGTCAGACAGAGTCCAGCTGTTTTCCACTCAGCTGTAGAGAAGTGCATGTGGAGCCTAATGACTGCTCCCCATCAGCACAACTTGATTTAGTCCATTGATGTCATTTATTATGGTATAAAAGTTGTAATACAACACTATTCGTTTTATTACATGATATTTGCAAAATATTTTGCGTCGTAATTGTGATGCATTAATTGGATCTGTTGCTTTAGCTCTCATATTACTGCTATTCTGGCCTTTGATAACATACATGGTTTTCTTTCTATACATTTATACAAGTTTGTGAAAAACATTGTGCAACACTAATTGATTCAAAAGAACAGCTTTATTTCAATACTAGCCTCTTTTTTTTATGCCCAATAACATTTTCTCTGAATTCTAATATGCTGCTGAATGGATAACCATATTCTGCAAGGTTGTATTTAGCCTTTGGTGAGCAAGTTATATAAATTAATTTTACTGCCAGTAAAAGGGAAAGTACTGAACAAAGAAAAAATGAGATTCTCAAAAAAAAAAAAAAACTCAGAGAGATATGCAAAAGATGAAAATAGGCCCCTTGCTCAAAGTCAGTTCTGTGGATGTATCTATGCATAGCTTTTGTGTAATTCTGTGCATGCATATGTGCGTGTTGGTTTCTGTGATGCATATATAAGTGAGTGACAAAAGGTGAGCAAATTAGCAGTTCTTACATGCAAGTTGGCAGGGGGGCTTTAGAAGAACCTTGAAAATCAGCAGCTCCTGATGAAGAGCTTGGAAGTGCTTGAAACGGCGTTTGATTTTCCATGAGAAGTCCCCGTGGCTCAGCTCAATCGTGTAGAGATTCAGATTCAGCACCTTTGAGGTGAACATTTCAAAAAGAGATGGTTCAGCTCCACTGCATCAATAGTCACTTACAAGAACTTTGGAGGAGATGAAACAGATATAATGATACAATACTGTCTTTAAGGATAAGTTTGGGGATTTTGATTTTAAGAAACTTTTGATCAGCAAAGGTGAGGCTTGCAGTTTTATCAAAATAATGAGTGAAGAGCGCCTTTTAAATAGGTTCAGACAGGGCGTGTTACAAGTGATGACTCAGTTCCTGGTTTACAGTCAATTATATCTCACTCACCTTTGTTGTAGATGTCTGTTCCACCTCCGTAACTCTGATAAAAATAACCCAGAACATTGAAAGACGGCTCTTGCTTCTAAAGGGAAAAAAAAAGAACCAACCAAGGTTTTAGAAAGCAGAAAATAGATTAGAAGAATAGATTTTATCTTTCTATGTTTGAGAAACAATGGCATTGGTTGTCTTTGTGTGTAATGGTCTGTCCTAGATAAACAATACGGTTAATATGTTAATATGCTTTCATGCTGCAAGAATTTATCAACCATGATTGATATAATCCATTGCACTCTACTAAAATAATATAAATAAGAGTTCTTAGTATTGTATTAATACTTTAGCATAATACATCTCAGACATACCGTGTTATTCACAGGCCTGCCAAGATTTTAATCAAGTTTATTTTCACTATTTTGTACAAAGTTTAATAATTTCTTTCTTCTCATGTCCACTCCATTGAACATGTTAATATTCACTGTAATGTATAATGACTTTAAAAACAAAGGAAAATAAAAATAACTGAATAATTAAAATGCTTTTTATGTGTCTGCTCTGTTTCTTCTGAGTCTTGTCTTACTTTGTCTTGTTGTAAGTTAGGGCCTTAGAAACTCGTGCCTTAGTTTCTAGAAATAAGTTCAATTTAAAACACTGAATTTTATTAGCTATGATTTTTGATCTCTGAGCTTTGCATTACCTCAAGAGATTATTGTTTTCCCAACAGCATGTATATTTGTGTCTATTTTTTGCCGTATAACTAAGTTTTACAAATATAAACTTGGGTGTCATTAGCGAACATTTTTAATAAACAAGACTTTGAAGAATATCAATGTACATCACCCACTGTGATCAAACAAAACTGTGCCAACTGTGCCAACTAATGATGAAAAACACATGCAGACAATGTTCGTTCATCTCAGGACCTTGCGTGATACTTAGCCATTTCTCCACTTTCACGCCATTTGATCCTGACCTTTCATTTCAACTGTGATTCAATGTCAGACTGCGCACAATCAATGTCTGTCACCTTCTGCGAGAGCACAAAAACAGTGGACCCTCCCAGACAAGGTCTCCACTGGCAGCCCTGTCTCCCTGCATTTGGGACACTCTGTCTTCTATTGGTGGTAGTGGGACATCCTGCCTCATTATCTTCTCCACCCCACCCCGGCCAACCCACTGGAAGTGATGCTAATAACATGAATTCCAACTGACTGACATGGGTGAAGAACCAGGAGATGAAATCCATACTTCATGCATTTTGCATGGGGTGGTAATTAGCCACTTTTGGGGGTACTAAATGTTTCTGTCGAAGTATCCATATTCCTGGTGAGATGAGAACATTCTGCTGAATGCTTTTGATATCACAATGAGATTAAAATCGGAGCCAGTTCCTAATTATGAGCGCACTCTGAATCAATTTTAGAATACATATAAAAAGAAAAGCCTGCTTTGGACATAAGTGAAGATATTTTTGTCCAGCCCTGGTATCCATTCATTCTTAACTTGTAGAAGCCCTATGTTTGTGACTGCATGAATACAGAAGGTGATGTTTTGATGCACGGCTATGATTATGGATTCTATCTTGTTAAATAAATGTCTGCCTCCGAACCAACCTCAATACCCATTTAAAAGGTCTGAGAATGTGCCCTTGACAATCTTTCTCCCCCTTTTTGTCGCCCTGGGCCTCTAGCTTTGGCCATTAGGGAGATTCCTTGGCTTCCTTAAGCAATGACAGGTGAAATGGAGCACAAAATCCCAAAGCCGGCTATGGGCCTCTCAACAAACTCATTCTTTCTAATTTTTACAGACAACCATCTTTTTGTTAACACTTTTTAATCTTACATATAATGTGACAGACAACAGATTAACACACTTTGATAAATATACATCATGCTATTCCAACAAAATGCTGTGCTCCTTCAGAAAGAAATCTTCCTCCTGTTTTCGATGCTAAATATAATGCACCTTGCAACAAACATTTGTATGTTCAGAACATTTTTATTATGATACTGATGTAATAATGCTGATGTTGGAGCGCTAATATTTAAGCTAAGAGTCAATGGTACAGTAGATGAAGTGCTCAGATCCTTTACTTGAGTAAAAGAATGACAGGAAAAGGTTCTTAATAGGCTTAGTACTTCTATTCTATAGCATATTCCTAGGATTGCTTTTCAAACAAATGCCTCAATAATTTCTAGACTTGAATTTCTTACATATTGGTGTAACTAGACCTTAAGCTCCTGGTTTATCTGCACTAGAAAATAAAATAAAATAAAATACAATTAAATACAATTAAATTAAATTAAATTAAACAGGAAACAGAAGTGAACTACATGGGAAAATAAAAGCCAAGATAATCTAATGTCCATTCTAAAAGAAGTACATTATGCAAACACTAGATTTATACCAGGATGATATAAGTAGATGGATGAATTTTAGTCCATATATATTTTTATATTTTGCTACTGTGGTTTTTGAATTCTAAATAATTAACAGATTATCCTATGCAACTCAGACTGATTGTCCAAGTTTCTCTATCTTGAATTATCAGTTCTTCATGTGCTGCCTTTTTAAACTGGTTCCAGTTCTCTCAAATAGTGTCCGATGTTATTGGGTGTATTGTGCATCTTTTGCTCTGAGTGTTTGTGCATTTTTTTGAGCATTTCAGAGTAAAGAGGCAAGTCTTCTTCCTAACGTTATATTTCTTTGCTACATCTCTGAAGTAAACAATGTACTTTTGACTCTACGACACAGTTGACTGCTCTGATACTTTTGAGATGATAACTTCTAATACCCGTCCTGTTCAGTGAAAATGTATATACTGTATATATCTCCAAATGTATTAAATATTTGTCAGTAAATTTTATTGATATGGGCACTTCAAATAAGATTACAGAGTGCTCTACAATACAACACTGTAACAGCGTCAGAAACATTATTTGAAGCATAAAATCCATAACAAGAGTTCGATGACAGCTCATAAACACATGTCAGTCTGAATACAATAGGTGATTCTCACATAAATTTGTTAAGATCCAGATCAGATATACTTTATTTGTCCCACTGAGGGAAATGGGTTCCTCTAACTGTGTTTTTATTCTTAATGTCCTATTTTCTTTTGTCTACTATTACTACTATTATGATGATAAAGGAGGCCATTGGGAGGCAGCATCACAGTTTGACACTGATCATATAGAATATGATGAGTTGCAGTACATTAAATGATTAAATCATTTAAAGGTATGTTAATAAGTACTAAAATGCTACATGTGCATTAATTAATAATCCAAAATCATCATCAGTACTGACAGGAACCATTTTACTGCACAATGGGAACTATTAATTTTGCTGATTGTGTATTTTACTTAAGTAAGGTTTTGAATGAAGAAGTCAGATTGATAGGTGATGATATTAGTGGAAATAAATTCAAAAGAACTGCATTTCCTCACTAGATGTCCTAAATTTCATTACATCCAAAATGCATTGGTCCCTAAAATTAATAAAAAATGACTGCATAATACCAGCACAGTACTGTACCTGCTACCAAGTAATGGGCATGAGTGACCATGTTATCTGATAATCTTGAAACACACAGGTGAACACATGCAGAACATGCACACACACACACACACACACACACACACACACACACACACACACACACACACACACACACACACACACACACACACAAGGAATGGCCCACATATCTACACAGACACGCACCATTATACTTGGTATGCTACCATGATACTTTTATTAGGATTTCACTATTATTTTACTGTTCTCAGGGTTCAATGGGTTTTGTTGCCTGTGCTACTGACTGTACTGTTGAATGTGGTTTTATCTGAACACAGGTGGTAACACAATATTAGAAACAGAGCATCAATCACTTCATTACCCACATTTTAGTGAACTTCTACCCACCAAAATGTACATATACTTCATCAGTTAAATGATTAAAGGCATGAGGTGATAATGCAGTACTAAGTGTAATATAGTGAGGAGTTTAAGGCATTTCTATTGCTTTCAAATACTGCTGTGTCCAAGGGAAACATTATATTTTTTTTTCGTTATCTAAAAATCCCACTTTTATAGCACCTCACACAGCACAGTAACTGCCAGCATGTGTCAATAAGGCATTATCCCTCTTTGTACGTACATTTAGGATATTGACCTAAGGGTAACTAATTTAAATAAAAATAAATGGTTTCTGTAAATCATCTTCTGTGTTCTTCACATACTTATATTTGCGCGTTAACTTTTGAATTAAGCTTGTTGTATTATTGCAAGCATTGACCACTTCAGTGGCGCTCCCTCATTGGCTAAAACTAACCACGTGACAGTGACATTAAACAGGAAGCGAGAAGGCACGCCGCACATTTGTTTACAGCTCTGGGTTGTCCGTCTTCGGCTCACCGGCACGGCTTTCCAGGACATCTCTCATCACATATCGGCAAAATGTGTTAAATAGCCCGCGTGTTATATCGCTATAAGCTACCACAACGCATCTGAAATGACTTTGCCGTTTAGTAATTGGAGGATGACTGGCTAACACGACATGCTAAATTCACGATTAATTAGCTTGCTGGACACCAAGGTGACGCTACGTTTCATTTTACATATTCGTGTCATAATTACTGACACGTCAAATACATGTTATGTCTGTAACAATGATCATCATCGTGTTTTTGTGCAGGGAGGATTACTGGCGCTTTCTGTGAGTTAACATTAACGATAGCTAGTTAGCCAGCGGACAACGAAGCTAACATGGGAATCACACAAGACACGGTAACCTCTGACAAACGATAAGGTATAAACTCACTCAGCTGCAGCATTCAGACACATATTAGTATGTCTAACGTGGTTTGGATAGCAATGTTAGCATCTGAAATGGTGTAACCTCGTCTGCCTATATGCATCTTCCTCTCCCCCCCAGGGACTCAATAGATGATGATACAGAAAAACCAAAGAGCAGGTGTAACATGGCATTGTCTGAAGTTTATTGGGATCGCCAAATACCGCTGCCAAAGCTTGCACCAGTCCAGGCAAAGGTCACTGTCGCTCTGGTGGCACTCCTTTGCTTTATCAACAGTTATGACGGGGAGTTTGTGTTTGACGATTCTGAAGCAATTGTCAACAACAAGGTAGTTTTTTCTTTTTTCTTCTGTTCATTTCAAGCTCTAATGGTTGCAAAGGAATAAGTGCCTCACTCACAAAAAATTAGTATCTCTCAACATTGCTTCTTCTTCATACCACCCTGCACAGGTGGTAACTTCTGGCATAACTAATTATTTATTTTGTGTTCTTGTTTCAGGACTTGAAACCAACAACACCCCTGAGCAACATTTGGAGGAATGACTTCTGGGGAAGCAACTTAAGTAGCAATTCTAGTCACAAATCATACCGACCACTCACTGTTCTTACATTTAGGTAATAAGTCCTAGCTACTGTAAATGCACACCTCAATCTTACACTGCGACATTGAGAAGTACTTCTTTATGATTGCTTGCCAGTTGTTTGTTAAACTTTTGTTATTACAGTAGTGATTATGTATATTGTATTTTTATTGAAGGTAACATTAATACATCCCTAAGGCATCACAGACACAAAAAAATAATGCAAACTCAGCATCTCTGCTTTTATATGTGGTGGCAGTGTGTGTACAAAGATAAATGTCTAAGTTACATAATTAATCAAAACAATGAAGAAAAAGTGAAGCAGTAACCTCAGAGATTTAGATGTCCTTAGTACAGCGAAAAATTCTCTTACCCCTACTTATGTCCTTTTTAATGCTTTATCACTTAGAAGTACACTTGGTAATTCTTGCCAACCCTGGCCACATAGCAACATGACTCTCTTTGAACTTGTCTAGATGCAACGTTAGCCCCTCGTACACACTTATCTGTACTTACAAGCACTCCTCTAACAACCAGGCTTTAAACATAATGAATCTCTCTTCCTGATACAGGTTGAACTACCTCTTGGCAGGTGGCTTGCACCCTGTTGGCTTCCACATGCTGAATATCATCCTCCATGCTGTCATATCTGCCCTTATGATTGACGTGTTCGCTATACTGATTGGTGGACTGTCCTATGACGAAAAGGGTAGCATACTAAATCATGCTCCCAAGACCTCTCTTCTGGCTGCCCTCTTGTTTGCCGCACATCCAGTGCACACAGAAAGTGTAAGTAGAGTTCAAGATCAACATGGGTACAATGAGACACTGATTCATATTTGACACTTTTTTATTGTTGTATGATTGTAAATGTTACAGTAATATGTGAGAGTAGGTAACACAACTGCAGTTATCTGACTGATTATAGCAGTACATGCAAGTTTGAAACTACACAAAACATTTTACACAATCATGAAACTTACATCATCATGTCTAAAAAGAGAGGATTTCAAAGTTTTTGCTAATGCATGTTGGATTGTGTGAATCCAAACTGTTTTTCTGTACAAGTACACATTAGAAAACGGCATGTTTTCTCTCTATAACTTGATGCAGTAATTATATCAAACTTGCTTACACTTGCTTTCCTGCTTTGAACATAAGCTGGTTTGGAAGAAGTTACTTTTGTGAACCTTTGAGATACTGTACATATACAGTTTTGGGGCAATAAATAAACTTGACTTTTCTTAACAACATGTATTCCCTACTACAACAAAGCATCATGGCATCTTGACACACCAGACTAGAGGTTTTAATACTAAACATGCAGTGGTTCCATGCTAAGAACAAAAGCCCTGTCTCAGCTGGGAGTGCAGGGCTAAGGTGTGCAAGGTAGCATGGCCTGACTATTAGCTGTGTTGGGATGCTTATTGACCTGCCAGACTATGTGTGTTTGCTGTAAAGCCTGGCTGGAAGGCAGCAATTCCCCCCTCTCCATTCTCTTTAATCATGCAGGGCAAATACTGGGTGGAACCTGGGGGGTGGGAGGCAGGCAGACTGTTGGCTTAGGCCTGCTGTATGTATCAAAGCAGGCAACCCCAGGATGCCAACCATACTGTACCCACACACTGTATAGAACACACACACATGAACAGGCCAGCCTGATAATGAGAGATACTTCTTAACGCTGTTAATAAGCCTCCAG
Source organism: Apogon talboti (assembly GCA_037367365.1). NCBI lineage: Eukaryota > Metazoa > Chordata > Actinopteri > Kurtiformes > Apogonidae > Apogon > Apogon talboti. The sequence goes on along the minus strand of JAPQRQ010000015.1, from coordinate 17,224,150 downwards.
TAATAACTGGATATACCATGCAAAACAGAATTTGATATTGGAGACGTGTTAATTAATGAACATATGCATGTATTAATGCTGTTAATTAATTCATGCTTTATGACTTACTTTTCCTGCTTTATCTAACACATCATTCATTCTCTTGATCTGCCCCCCTCCAAATAAGGTTGCTGGTATAGTGGGTCGAGCAGACCTTTTGTGTGCCCTGTTCTTCCAGCTCTCTTTTCTCACCTACTGCAAAGCTTTCAACAGAGGTAGGTGTCAAAGTAAATGCTCTTGTACTCTCTGTGTACACTTAATGCTGGACTGTCCATATGTGCTGATGAATAAGGTTTCAGGATCAAACATTTTGGAGCTGCTTGCTGTTCAGTGTGTGTGCTTTAACACCTACATTTAAAGCATCGTCTGTCTGTAACTGCTTAACTTTGTGTTTGCAGGGAGTGACAGAGATGACAGGTTTTCTGTCCAGTGGGTTGTGGTCAGCCTCTCGCTGTGTGCTGCAGCAATGCTTTGTAAAGAACAAGGCATCACAGTCTTGGTATGAACATCAATGAAGCATGATCTCAATCCACAAGCTATTTTGTAACAATGTTGATGATTTTACCACATTCTGTTGGAATGTGGATGAAAAAAACACTTTTGTGATGCACCATAAATGCTTGTGTGTTCAATGCTTTGTAAAGACATGACCGTTTATTGACCTCTTTTTATTTTCATAAATGTTTCACATGTAACGTATTTTAATAGTAAAGATCCATTTTGTTGCTGACCTATATACATTTTGAATGCCATTTCACGTTCCCTCTCGATGTATTTTTCTTCAGGGTGTGAATGCAGCCTTTGATGTCCTCTTGATCTGTAATGTTAATGTGTATGAACTTAGCCAGAGGCTACTCCTTAGGAAGAATTCTTTCGATGTGAGTTGCAGTTTATATTCCCTCCCCCCTCTATTCTGTCATAAATTATGCACTCCCTTGTATGATTAATGTCGCATCACATTCATTGTCTATGTACAGCAGTGTGAATTTCGCTACTCTGTACCCTTCTCATGAATCTGTACTTGCAAGTAACTAACCAGCACGAACCTTTATTTGTCAGTGACAAGTGGTAATATTTTTTGACAGGTAAGTGAGATGTTACGAACAGGACTGCCTACACGATTGGCTCTCATGGGTCTTGGAGGACTCTCAATGCTCTATGCACGCTGGAGGATCATGGGAACAGGACCACCAGCTTTCACTGAAGTAGACAACCCTGCCTCTTTTGCTGAAAATATATTTCTTAGAGTGAGTAAGATTTGTTTCTACCACTGATCAGACACTGTAATGATAATATCACAATGTTCTTGTTGCAAATGTCAGCATAAGTTTGTCATTTGTCTTCACTAATCCTGTTTTGTCCCTTAATTGCATTTTGTTCAATTTAAGACTGCATTGTTGTGTTTGCTCGTAGAAATCTTTGTCATTTTCAAACACAGTGATTGACTTGATTGTGCATCTGAAACGGTTTTCTTCTGTCCACTTTGTCTTTCTTTTATTCTGCACCCCTCCTATTTCTCTTTGATTGGCAGATAGTGAACTATAATTACTACTACTCTCTGAATGCCTGGCTGCTGCTGTGTCCCTGGTGGCTGTGTTTTGATTGGTCCATGGGCTGTGTGCCTCTCATTAAGTCAGCCACTGATTGGAGGATGGTGTGGCTGCTGCTGCTCTGGTGCGTTCTGATAGGCTTGATAAACCAAGCCTTATGTTCACAGGACAGCCAGAGGAGGAGGTAAGTGAGCCAAGCCATCTTAACACTTGCTGCAGATCAGATGAAGTGCATGTTGGCCTCTCTAGACTTACACTTGATTATGAAAATTGTATCATGTCCACTGCAGTGTGACCAGAGCTCTATGTCTCCATTGGTGCTAGAAAAGTTTTTAAAATTCTCTGTTGGTTTATAGACAGACTGTGGTTCACAGAAAATGCTTCTTTGGTTTAAGCAGTTTCTGGTTTTTGATCAAGCCTGTATTGGCCTGAATCTTTTTTCCGTGCAGCGAGGAGTCATGTTGGCGTGCATAATGCTTCTTCTCTCCTTGCCAGGACACTCACATTGGGTCTGGTGCTGTTGGTGGTCCCCTTTCTGCCGGCCTGTAACCTGTTTTTCAGAGTGGGCTTCGTCATTGCAGAGAGGGTGCTTTACCTGTCTTCAGCGGGTTACTGCCTACTGCTAGCCTACTCAGTGGGACTATGCTGCTGTCGCTGGACCAAATACAGGGTAGGGTCTTAGTCAGACCTCAGTTCTACAAACACTATCAGTGAATTAAAGGGTACCTTTAGTGAATTTTCATTGCTAGCTATTTCAAAAGGTAATGTATAATACTAGCGATTCCGTCATGTAACTTATAGCCCGTTGTCAAGTATTACACGAGTACCAAGTAACTGCTCTGTCAGCGACATATTGCCTCCTCCACGGGCTGTTCCAGCACTGGTAGTGCTGCAGACTCCCCCCCATGCAGCAGATACTAGCCTAAGATGTCATTATTGGCCAGTGCCAGGTCGTGTCCCTAGGAAAATGGCGGAGTGTAAAGCTTACAGCTGCACAAACAAGTGCAAACACGTACTCTCCACTCAATCTCACTCACTGACTGCTACTTGTTTACTTGCACTCAATCACCCAAAATCGATGATGGTACGTCACTTCCAGGCGGCAGTAGCTGCTCCCCATAGGTTCTGCCCCCACGCGTAATTCATGTAATAAAAAGGTCCACTGTGGTGCATTTATGGCAATTTTTATATCCCCGAAATCAAGTTTGGGGATATAATGGTTTTCCATTGCTGGATATCCTTGGTGTGAACGCAATAACTAGGGCAGATTTGGTTGGATTTCTTCTCCCTTGATAAACAACATAGGGGACCCCTAGTGGGAGAACCCTATCGATTTCAGCTTCTCTGAGTATTATAAGTCACCCAAATGGGGCTTTAGTTGAAAATCAGTTTTTTGGACATAAATCAAGCAATAATAGGCTGATTTCGGTTCATATTGATGGACTTACAAATGCCCATTTTCTCGCTACCATCCAGAGTTCATGTGGTGTCATTTTCATTCACTAGGTGGAGTTTTGTGGGGAAAAATTGGCTCTCTGACCATTGTTCTGCCAGTGTCAGGTTGATGTAGCTCAAATTCAATTCATAACAATTATCTAACAAATATTGTGGATAGATTTATTATATAGCGGATGATTTTGGGGATACACCCTTTCTGTCGGCCCCCGACAGCATAAGCCTCGTTTTTTACTGAATTTGCACCTCTCTTGCTTATAACTAATAACAATTAATGTGGTTAATTAACGACCAGTACGGTACACTTTAAGTATTTATACAACTGTCAGGTCTTGTCCTCATCTGAAATTAGTTTATTCAACCATCTATTTATGCTCCTTTGAATCACTCTGTGATGCTGAGTAACAACAGATCTGTAACAGGACAAATGAATCTGCTGTAATAACGGCAGGCGGGCGTCTACGTGTTACCCAGATACAGTTGCAGTCATTAACAGTGCATTCTTGAGCTTAAGTTTCATCATTTCTTGCAGTACATGATTGCAAAATATCCTTTTTGTTTTTCTTCCATGTTCTAGAAGCTGCTCTGTGCATCTGTGTTGGCGCTGTTGTGTGTTTATGTAGCTCGCTGTGCTCTCCGCAGTCACCAATGGCGGTCAGAGAAAAGCCTCTTTACGAGTGCCCTGCCTGTCTGCCCCCTCAATGCCAAGGTAAAGTTCGTATTGTGTGCATTTGTCTGCCTGCTTGTCTCTACAGTTGCGCCACTGATATATTTGATTAAACATAGAGATAAATACAATCAAACAGTTAAATCATCCCCATATTTACACCCATAACTCATTCTGTGATTTCTTTAGGTCCATTACAACGTAGGAAAGAACCTCGCTGACAGAGGAAACGCTACCGCTGCTGTCAGATTTTACAGGGAAGCAGTGAGGTATGCCTTGTTACAAGCATTAGCAGTCCAGTCAGATAGTAACAGATGGGTAGAAGCAGACCTTACATGTCAGCGTTACCTGCAGTTTTCTGCTGCTTTTAGGCTGCATCCTACCTATGTCCACGCCATGAACAACCTGGGGAATATCCTAAAGGAAAGGAATGAACTGACTGAAGCAGAGCAGCTACTGTCTAAAGCCGTCTCCATTCAGTACGTCATCAACATGCAACAGATAAAATACTCATTACAGAAACATTTAATTTCACAGATTCTGCCACTGGATATTGTGTAAAAAAAAAAAAAAAAAAAAAAAAAAAAAAAGCTACTACTAATGCATTTATACTTGTTTAATGCCTCCAGGCCTGATTTTGCTGCAGCGTGGATGAATCTTGGCATAGTTCAGAACAGCCTGCAGAAGTTTGAGGAAGCAGAGAAGAGTTACTGGAACGCAATCCGCTTCCGCAAAAAATATCCAGACTGCTACTATAATCTGGGACGTTTGGTGAGACTACAGGCCTTCAGGTTTTGTTTAGCAGATGCTTTACTTGAGAAAAATAAAAAATTAAGGAATTGTTGACTTTTCTCTATCTTCATAATAGTATGCTGACCAAAACAGACATGTGGATGCCCTGAATGCATGGAGGAATGCAACTGTCCTCAAACCTGACCACAGCCTGGCCTGGAACAACATGGTCATTCTGTTGGACAACACTGGTACCAACTAAGACACACAGACAAATACACTCACAAACATCACATAAAATGAAATAAATACTTTTATTGTGATAATTATGAGGAATATTAATAATGGAAACAACTTGTGAAAAAAAAAAAAAAGTGAATTTGTTATGTTAAAGAACTCTCTGTTCTGGGTGCAGTTTGTTCCGGCATTAACAGCCAAGAAACACAGCGTTGTTATTTTGAAAAGGCAGGAAATCTAAATGGCCAACAAGATTAGACCGGAAGAGCAGGAATCAGCAATGCTTGAAATTTATGTATTAAAGCTTTGTGTTCTGAGTTTTGAAGGCACTCTTCCCTGCCGTGTGGAGAATGCTCTGATTTCCAAATGCTCGAGCCGTTTTGTCAGAAGCTGCTCCCGTGGGGGCGGAGTCTCCCAGGAGGGCACTGGAATTGTCCAATCAGGGCCCAGTATGTTTTTGATCAAACGTGGGCAAGCACAGCCAGAACAGCGCCCCCTCAGAGTCCCCCCACCGCATTTGTTCCCCAAATCTGACAGAAATAATTCTACCCCTCTCCCCAGCTCCCCACCAAACAAAAAAGAGAGAAAAGAAGAACAATGGGTGTCATTTTCAAATAGCAAGGAATTGGGAATATTCTTGTCTCTTTGGTGTTGAGCCCCCCTTTTTGTTTTGATCATTACACAAAACAAAAGGCAGAATCAGTGTCGATTCAGACACACACACACAGTCACGTTGGCAAGCTGTGTTTGAAGGGCACAGGCCATGACTCAGGACACCACTGTCATTGTCTCTCTGTCTGACTGACTGACTGTCTGTCTCTCTTTCTTTCTCTCCCTCTGTTTCACCATCTCTGGCCAGACATCAGACGGGTCTGTGACAGAGATCAATAACCCAGTGGGCCTTGTGTTCAACCTTAATTAGGAGACTAAACCGCTCCTCCATGTGTGTAGAGGGAAAAACTCTGCTTTAGACACTGCTGACAAATAAAGCAGAAAGTCAGATTCTCTGTATACCAGCTGTTATTACAGCACAGGATTTGCGTTGTTCCTTTGAGACAACATATGTTTAATATCTTAAAATTACGACATGTTAACGTTGTCAGGAATGTTTTTGTTTTCAGCCTTGTAAGCTAGTTGAGTTTAAAGATAAATGTGGGGTTGGGTTCTACGGGTGGTGCACATTTCATTAAAAATGAAATTTTTTCTTGTCTGTTTTGAGGTAACTTGGGTCAAGCAGAAATGATTGGCCGGGAAGCTCTTAGAATCATCCCCAATGACCACACAATCATGTTCTCACTGGCCAATGTCCTGGGGAAATTACAAAAATATAAGGTCAGTCGGTGCAGCATCAGTGTCTGAAAACTATATGTTTTCAGATGATTTAATGTCCACATTATATTATATATTTAATATTTGTTAATTTTAATGCATTTCTGCGTGTGTCTGCTTTTGGCAGGAGTCGGAGGGCTTCTTCCTTCATGCTCTTAGGATCAACCCTAATTCTGCTAGTTGCCATGGCAATTTAGGTAAGTCTAAGTTGGTACACACCTTTTGGTTGTACATCCTATTTTATTTGTATCTGCAGTATAAGCTCTTTAATCCTAAAAGACTAGTTGAACATTTGTGCAGAAGCTATATTTGCCACCTACCTCTTTTATATAATACAAACTAATGAGTAGAATTGTAATAGGTCCTGCTGCTTCTCAGTTTTAAAAAAAATTCTTTTTTGCCTCAGCTGTGTTGTATCATCGCTGGGGAAAGTTGGAGCTGGCAAAGAAACATTATGAGCTCTCTCTAAAGTTGGACCCCGAGGCTCCTGGGACCAGAGACAACTATAACATGCTGCGACGTAAACTGGACCAGCTTAAAAGGCAAACACCCTAATGGTGTCTGCTGGGAAACCCTACCTTACATAAAACACACTTCTCCATTGCTCCACTTGATGTTGTTTTATGTAACTAATTCTGGCTTTGCACCATTTTAAAATAAAGACCGTGATCCCTCTGTATCAGGCTGTAATGGAGTTCTTTGAAAGGTAAATAAAAAAACGAGGAAAACAAATTGGAGAAGACATGTTGCAAAGTTGTAATTCTGTAGCAAATTTTTAAGCTCTTTCATATGAGGTTTTTTTCATGTGTCTGGGGTCATATTTGATTTCCTTCATCTGAAATCTGTCTGGGGCAGGTGTGCCGGGTGCCTGTGCTGGTTACACGGTCGTCTACACTGCTGTTTTGTTGCCTCATTTAAAGGCCATGTGGATCTGATCCACGCTCAACCCCATCCTCTTTTCATCTCTGACCCTATGTTGTGTCAGCTGGACAGAGCACCATGCATGTGTGGATCCAATGAATCTGTTGTAAAATTTATTTGGGTTGGCTTTCTCTCAGTAATTCCAAGTGTTTCTGCTCAAAAGCTGCTAAACTTTGGACTCGGTGCTTAGTCTGCAGACGGCTGCAGCATCACAAAAACATCACACTGGCTGAGAGGCATCAGCTGGTAAGTGTTGACCACTGCTGGGCTGGTGTAGTTACTGTTTGTTTCTTAATGCCAATGCCTTTGTCTCTGAATAGTGTGGCACTTTTAAGGTTGAAACCCCCCTTTGCCTTCCCTCTCCTCCTCTGTAGTTAATAGGAGAAAGGTGTTTGTGCTGGAAAGTTTGTCTGAAGTGTCCACGAGGAGACAAGGGGTCAGCTGAGACAGGAAACCCATGACTGTTGCCGTATGAAAACAGCTCTATAGCACAGAGTCTTCAAAGGGGGACGGGATGATCTCCCAGGGGACTACACATGCACGCACACATCCACATCCACACACTGCCGTGCTCCTCTTGAAGAATGCTGTAGAGGGAAAAGGCGACCCCAATGTGAAACATCAGTCAACAAGTGTGCACCCCGGGTCAAAGTTCAATGCACTTCTATTTTTTCACCTGCTTCCTACAGCTTGCAGGAAACTTTTGAAGCTCTGGCGGGCTGGTATGGCTTTGCTTTAGGGGCCGCTAAGTTTGTTTACACATACAGTACAATACACCAGTTGATGCTTTGATGCTTGGAAGATGTTACTGATATGCACATTGGGGGGTGCCACAGCACACACAACCATCCATGTCCTCTTTTATATGACCTTTTAAATATGCAACTAATATAACATGATGAGATTTCCTTGTTACCCAACTCTATTTTTATTTTTCCAGCTTTGATGTAAAGACTCGGTGGTGGATACAGTATATGTGAACATCAATATACACTCGATGTATTGTTCAGCTGTAGACTGAACCTGTTTCAACAAGAATCGTGTCGAGGTCGGAATGGTGAAAGGACTTCATGCTATGGAGCGAATACAGACAGAATAAGATCAAAAAGGTTTGGATAGTGACATTCAACACTGAAAGCCTTCTCTTCATATTATTTTTCGTCATGCAGTGTAACACGCAGTGCTGCCGATGTACGGTTGGCTACAAAACCATCAGCTATTCGCTTTATTCACTTATGGATCCTTTCTTTACTTTCTGTGTGATCCTTTAATTCTGTGCCTACAGCTAACTGTCTAGCAGCACAGCTGTGCTGGCACATCAGTGGGGGAGCTCACTTTTATCATAATCATTCTTTGAATACCTTTCATTATCATAAAATATGTGAGTATTAAAGGGATGGATTCACCAGCCCCACCAACATTTTCATTATCCATTCTGACTGACAAAAACCTGCTGTCCTAGGGAGTGACATTAATAAAAGATGGATACTACTGCCTTATGAAGTCCTCTCCTTGTTCTCTGGGTTTCCACTGTACACCTTTTACCTGCTTGGATGCTCCATCACAATGATATAATGAAATCAGCTCCCAGGTGGGGTTCTTTATTGTGTTCTATTAATCACACTGATGAGTTTTGATCATTATAATCAATGGATTCGGGGACATCATGTGTGATTGTTCACAGCCAAAACCACTCAAAAATCTGTAACACTAAATTCAACAAGGCATTTTGTTTTGATTGCCACAAACGTAACGAAAAAAAAAAAAGGGAAAAAAAATCATTCTTTTGTTGAAGCAGCATATTCAACAGAGAAACAAGAAGCAAGGGAGCACTAATTTGAACCCACTGAGGGTGTTTTAGAACAGCAGGTGTGCTATTTTGCATCTGATAAGCACCAACAGCTACCCCCAACAAAATAAAGAAACACCAGGCTTATCAAAACTGCTACATGGAAATATTCTTAAACATTAAATGAAACAGCAGTGGGAATACCCTGTGATGGTTATCCTAAAAATGACTGCATTAGGCGATCATATTTAATTTTTGGTGAGATTTTGCACACTTAATACCCTGCTTTCTTGCATTTTAATATGCTTTGCTCAGTATGGGCCTAAGACAGCGGATGTCATACCTAGACAAAGCACACTAAAATGTGCAACAACATAATTACCCACTATCTAATAAGACAGGAATTAGGAGTTACTGTTAATTAGAATGTGCTTATACGGAAAAAAATCACTAATAAAAAGCTTGACTGACTATCTATACCAATAAGCAACTTGTTGGTTTAATGAGTTCAAATAAAGTGATGATTTTTATGTTTTTAGCCAACGCAAACTGGAACGTGTCCGAGGCCTGTATGTTAGCTTATAGCGCACATAGTCATAAACATACCATACATCTGTAAGGGAAACTGCGACAGAGTTCTCATCAATGTGACAGGATGTGATCAAGGGCATTGGTGTGATGTGTCCGCTGGGCCTCAGTCGGGCCCTCACTGTCCCTCCTCTGTACCCGCCCCCCCAACCACAACAATCCTAATGGGCTCTGATAGGCACCTCCATCTTGCCTGTCTAATTGATGTAAATACTGCGCATGTGAACCCTCTGTCCTTCCCACCATCCCGGCCTGCCCCTCCCTTGTTTTCTTATAACAGTACGGGTCAGAGGTTAGGCTGACTGAGTGATCATTAGAATGACAGTCCTTATTAGAGGAGCAGCTTGTCTGACACTCCATACGCATCCCAAAGAGGGATCCACCCTGTCTGCTTCATCTAGATCATATTACATGACACGACCTCAGATCAGATACTACCAGTGCACTACAACACTGTAGGCCACTAGGGCACGGTGGCATTTTCAGAGGGGTCCCCTCGCCTGTCACAGCGCTTCCCTGACACCACTCTGTCCGTCTGGCTTGGATGCACTCTGTCATTTTAAGGAGGGCTACTGTCAGTGGGTATTGGGACCATCGCGTCTACATGCCTTGGCATTTTCATTGGTTTTTTTCTGTGACGGAGCATCCAGCCACCCTCTTGAGAGTCTGCAATGTCGCGGCCAATGATTAATAGTTAGAGATGGGCTATGAAAACGTCCACTGTGGCCAGATGCTAGCCAGGGCTTTGCTGAACTGATATAATGGACACTGTCTGCCAATTTGGCTCTCTTACAAAGCCTGGAAGTTCCCCAAGATTGATTCTGTTTCTATGTAGGCGTGCCCTGGGGGCTGAATGTTGAGGATGCATTCTTGTGAAAAATGTTGGGGTGTATTATCTTCAGTTGAGAAGAGTACTATGCATGATTATGGATAGAACAAAAAGGGCAAATACATTCTACTCACCAACATTTACATGCAACACTAAAAAAAACCCAAAAAAAACAATGCTAATTCATTTATTTTTATCATTTAAGTAAAGAAAAGGGATCTTTGGCTGTGGACAAAAAAGGGGGGCTGGGATCATTTACAGCAGGAATCCTCTGAGGCTGTTTTGCAAAACAAAATGAAGCAGCTAGACCCTTATTGAAAAATATAGTGCAGTGAGACGGAAATTTATTAACTGGCACCAGTTAATGTGTGCATTATTCATTTCTGGTGAGCATGAAAAATGATCTAAAGAGGTTTGAAATTGCAGACGCGCAGGCTGACTGCACAGTGGCTGGGCTTGCTGGTTCGTTTCATCCTCTTGCAGGGGTGTTTGGGCTGAGAGGTGGAGGGCTGGAGGGACAGAGGGCTGAAGGATGGAGGATGGAGGGGAGGAGTGCGAACCGCTTTCTGGACAGTAGGGTTTTCCAGTAACAGCTGTGCTTCTCTCACGAGGGGGCGGCAGCAGCACTGGGAGAGAGGCTGCTTGGGACAGATGGACCGGCCCAACACCACCTCCCCTCTCACCTCCCCTCTTACCTCCCATCACCGCTTCTCTTATTAAAAATATAGCTCTACCACCACTAATATGTGTAGCTCAGTGTATGTATACATTATATATGTGTATCAATACTCTTTAAAGTTTTTACCCTCCATCTACAATCGGTCATCCTTAGTTTGTGCCTCGTTTTTCATTTTTCCATCTTGAATGCTCTCTCTCCTCTATATGAATCCCAGCTCTTATTCTGCTTTTTCTCTCTGAGTTTCTTCTTCTCCTTCTCCTCACCACTGCTACAGTAGGAGGTGTTGGGCAGGAGTCAGTGCCAATGGCATATGGCTTTCCACTGCGCTAAACATTCATACAAAAGACAGGCCCATCAGTCATGGCTGTGGCCGGATGAGGGGAGAGAGCAGGCCTCTGATGAATGGTGTTTAGGACTTACCTGCTGTTAAAACATTACCTCCCAAACACCAGCTCCCTGAAGCACACGCAACATTAAGAACTGTATAATATATGAAATACGGCCCTTGTGTGCAGACATCATGTACGCCAGGTTATAGCAAATAATAAATATGCTTTTTAAACCCCTTGCACCAAACCCCAGGTCAGGCCTTCATAGACCAATTAATGCAGAGCATCTGCTGTATAGTGGGAGCATGCTGAAGAACTTCCGTGCCATTTTAGGCAATTTAATAAGTAGAGCTGCTTCCTGCCTGCTCCAATAGCTCTTACTGCTAGAGTAAGCATGGAATGGGTCTCCTCGATTAGACCAAATTAATCCATTCTTCAGGGATTCTTTTTCTGGTTCTATGGTAAAACCGGAGCGCCTTTGTTCTTCCTTGAGCCCTGGTGTTTTTTCTGCCAAATTTAACAGAAGGCTCGGAGGGTAACAGGGGTCCAACCCAGTATCACCTTCTGGAGCAGAGCAACTAGCAGAGAAAGACAATCAGCCTGAACCCTGCTGTCTCCAGCACAAAGTGAAAAGACTCTAATTGGGCTTTTTTACGCTGCATTTTCCTGCAGGATTGCTGGATCATGAAAAAGCAATTAAACCTCAGAGCTACAATTCATTCATTCTCATTTTTACCCTTTCATTGGAAAGAGACAAATTTGAAATCACTTATGTGAGTCAAGATTCATGCTTTTTGTGATTTTGTTTCATTTTGGATGTGATGGAGAGCAGCTGTCTGCTCAAATCACATATTTAGACCAGTGCACATATAGTCTTAGATTGTAGGCTTATTCATCAGAAATAAAAACACCAATTTAAACTCAAAGTACATTTTTTAAACAGCAAAATACCTGATCAAAAAACCCTGACTTCTGAAAACTGTTTAATTCTGAGAGGACTGTAGTTCCCTGTGTTAACATCTAGAGGCAGTGCTGTCCACAAAACCATGACCTCAGGACTGCAGGGGAAAAAAACAGAAACACAAAAAAGCATGTATGATCTTAGAAGAAAATGTTGTTGTGTATAAAGGGAAATATAAATATAATGAATTAATAGAATATAATTGAAACTCACAACTAAAACAAAGATTTAACACAATAAAAAGTACAAGAAAAAGAATGCTCTTTTTTACTTTATGGTGGGTGTGAATATGCCCATACTGTAGGTTTCTGTTGTAAGAGTCAGTTATGTTTTAAATAGTGTTTTTTCCTCAATCATGATCAGTAATCTATAAAATAATGGAACAAACTAAATGTCTTTTTGTTTTTTTAAGTTTGTGGGTTTTTTATAATGTAACCAAAATTTTAAAAAAAATTCATTCATTCATTAATCTATGGTCAAATTGGCACCAAAAATATATAGAATTTGTAAGACTTATAGCAGCATGTG
>JAPQRQ010000015.1:17194056-17211371 GCA_037367365.1 Apogon talboti | reverse complement strand
AAATACATTATCATATTTAATCAAACCAATAATTTTTCATAATGAAGAAAGTCTTAATTCAGGTTTCACTTGCTGTGTTGTAATTACTAACTAATATAACCAATCATAGGAATGCTACATGCTTTTGCATGAAGCGGGAGAATCGAATCCCATTTATTAAAAGTAATTTTTTTTCATGTGGAGAAGAAAGATATTAAAAATAGACAGCATCTTGTTGAATTAGTTTCTTATGTATATGTAATATTAATAAAACAGATATTGCCAGCCACAAAAATAATATATCTGCATTATTTTAAATCTCAAGTATTAAAACAAACGTGATTAACATACAAATAAATGCATTATTTCATAAATAACATTAAAATAAATTTAACTTATATTACGTGATTTTTTTAACATAATTACAGTATGTCTGCGAGCCTGTGAAGTTGTTTGACTGTAAAATCTCCTCAGTAATAATTTATAATTAAAGATACACAAGATGACCACCAGCCATTTGCCCCAATTTCCATCCAAGCATTGTTAACCAAGCGCTTAACTGTCTCATAACTCCAAATGTTCCAGTCCACAGGGTCCATACATTGTAAATTAGGTTTGTTAATGTACTCTACTCTGGTCCCAGACACAGAGAAGGACAGTGGCCTGGTCTATCCACACATACACATACACACACACACACACACACGCACACACTCACACACACACACACACATGGTTGGCTTTGTATTCACTTTTGTTTTCCCACCATGCACAAAGTGATCAACTATCACACCCCAGACGGTGAGATGTCAACATGAAATACCTTCATTTGCATCAGCTTTAAAAACTGCCTGACTTCTTGTTATGCCAGCAAACCACCAGTGTCTCCATAAAATTCACTTTAGCCACAGGGGTCCTGAGACCTTGCTAAATACTGCCCCAATACTGCTGTCAACAGTCCGTCAATCACATGACAAATCCTTCTGATTAAACAGAGCTTCACTTGCTCTTTCACAATGGGCTGAAATCTGCTGAAGTAGGTCTTGATGTTTCTGTCCCACAGGATTATGTCATTAGGTTGTTTTAACATTTTATATAGAGTGTGCACATTTGACATAACACAATTTTTAGACCAAACTTTGCAGTGCAATCATTCAAATGGATTTATTACCATTAGTGTTTGCAAGTTTTACACTTGCACTTTCTTTAAACAGAAGTTTTTCATTTTACTTAAGTAATTCAAAATCTGAAAATGTACGATTTGTACGTTTTTTTTTCATTTAAACACGAAAACAAAAAAAATTAAATACTTAAAATGTAGTGAATATTATTTGTTGTTGCACGTAGACATAATAAAAAGCTTACAATAACTTTAATTAAAATGAATTGTTTCATTTTGAATCACTTTTTGCAACATCTATTCACTTTTAAATCAATTGACAGAAACCAGTGTAAAGAGGGCTAAATCATTCTTTAAGGAAGTAATGAGTGGACGCATCATACAAATCAAGCTGCCGCGCTAAGAGCATCTAAGCAGCCTGGAAAAGCCTCAGACAGACAGCTGAATAAAAGGCTGCTCAAAAGACAGGCTGTGGTAAGATAAGAGGCAACATCTAATCTGACTCGGATAGCTGATACAGCCCTGCCACGTCTAAATCCTGGAGGTTTGGTCTGAGGAGGAAGGATTTAACTTAAACCCCTTTCATCGTGCTAAATGTGTTTTTGTAATTAAACCCATACAATTAACACTGACAAGCACAGGTCAAAGAGAGCACAACTCCTCTGTTCACACGAACCTCAGCAAGTGAAAAGGGACAGAGACAGAAGACAAGAGACACAGAGACGGAGGGGAAACGTGGAGGGAGAGAGCGCACGCTGCTGCACTATAACTTATAAAGGTTGCTGGAGTGAGGGAGAGGAAGAAAAGCAATGAATGAAAAAAAAAAAGGAGGTGGGGGGAAAAAAGTGAGAGAGGCACCTTCATTGAAGCCGTATGAATTTCAGCATTCAGGCTATATAGTGCTCTGCAAGTTAACCTCCAGACCACAGTGTTTATTCTGGGACTGTGTTCCAGATCTGGGGGGATATCTAGTTCCCTGACTTCAAAGACACAGAGCTGTTGGAGCAAAGCTTTTAGCTGCTCCTTAAAGCCTGACATTAAGTGAATTGGAGCAGCTGTGGCAATGTGTGACAATATTTTTACTATAAATACAGCTCCACATGGCTTGGGGTAATGGATTACAAACAGCAGAATTACTGTAATTTTAGTAGGAAACATATCTGCAATGGGTTACTGAAAAAAAAAAAAAGCTACAAAAACAAACGGAAAAAAAATTAGGGAAAAAATTTAAAATAGAGACAGTCAGAATAAAGGTAAACTACTCAATTTTAACATTAATTATATGAAATATGTAAAATTAAAATGTTTCATCAAGGAATCTTGGACAATTATGTAAAGTTATTTGAAAAACTATGTTTCTGATTTCACCATACAGTCCACAGGAATTATCACTAGTAACTAAACTTCACTGTGGACTGTAAAAGAATATTTTCTGCCAAATTTGTTTACTTTATTGAAGCACAAATTTAGTTTAATCTAATATGTTTACGAGTGAAACTTTGCATAAGTGCAGTTCATAATAATAGAATTCTGAAAATCTGTTTATTTGGATTATACATACAGATTAACTTTACTCATCCAAAAGTGGAAATTCACTTTTCTCTTCAGCTCAAGAAAAAGCCGTAAAGAAAGTCAATTAAAAAAAAACAGAATTAATGAACAAGCAACCATCAGTTTATGAATCATCAGACTGATAGGAAATATAAATAAAATTAGAGACATTTTTTTTCATTTGTAAATATTTCAAGTTTCATGAGTCTTCATTTATATTTGTATTAACTTGTCATAATAAATAATTTTTCCAACCATAAGTATATCTGACAGCTTCGAAGGCCAGTCATTTTCTTAACACCAATTTCACTGCTTCAGTGAGTTAAAAAAAAAAGGAGTGATATATCCTGCTTCTTTTAGCTTTCTCTATGTTTAGCATAAAATAAAGGAGTCAGGTAATTATATGTGCAGCTGACAAGATTCCTTTTTTTTTTTTTCTTTTAAAGAGCATGCAGTTAAAACAGTACCCAACCAGCCATGAAATCATAATGGATTTCATTCAGGGGCCACTATGATGGTCCGGTCATTATTGCATAAGCATTTAAAACATGAAATGAATGAAAAAAATCCTTCTGTTGATTTAATTACTGGTCTAGTTATAATATGAAGTCCTTACTTCTACGCTCTGTTTTTCATCAGTGCATGTTTAGTTTTTTTTAAATTAATGTATAAAATCAAGTTCCCAGACACAATTCATATCTTTTTTTCTCCTTCAAATAGTCACCATTATATAAAATATTTTTGTATCTACGTTACTCTAAAACTCCAACTGCCTTCCTTTTACTTGTGTGACACTGACTGTAGTGAAAGAGTTGTTTTCTCTTCTTTCAAACCCCTGAGAAATGGATTGTTCACTGTTTGTATGAGGGTCATCAGGGACTTCTGCACATCTTCACCTTGTACATACAGCCAGAAGAGCTGTGCTGCTGCCCTGATCTTCGTGGGTTCTTAGCGTGTGACCCATGTCACGGGCCTCACAGTCTGATGGACACAGCTGTCTTGCCTTGGGCAAAAAGGAGCAAAGGGAAATGATACACAGCCAGAAAAGGGGGAAAAAGAGAGTGTGTGTGTATGTTTGTGTGTGTTTGGCGATGGTACTGGTTCTCCTCTGGCACTTTCTGGGGCATGTGCCCACTCAGCATGGCATCCCGCTTAGTCAGCACCCGCCAACCCCACCAAAAAACTCTACACAGCGGACAGAGCAAGTACACACAAACTATAGTCACACAAATGCTCTTGGACATAGAAGGAAACATCACCTCTCATGCTGCTGACCATCGCACCACAAAAAGCGTGCGGAGAGTCACACACTCAACTGATCACTTGGCAGGTGACACCAAGAGACAGAGACAACAGTCTGGACAACACACAACAGCAGAATGAGGCAGAAACACAAACATGCTGGACGACATTAAAGATGGTACAAAAATATAAGACATTGTTGCACTAAATGGAATAGACATAGATGCCACATGACTTGAGTCTGAATAATAAAAATAACAAAAAATAAAAAATATACGCAATGAACCATTTAAAAGTTAGTACTAAAATCAACACATTTTAAGACTGGCTATACATGTAAGTTTAGCAGAACAGCTGCATTTTATGTTGCATCTTCAGGACTTATAATAAGTTTTGTTATGTATTTTATATGTATTACAATATTTATTTATTATTGGTAAATCAAAACCTGATCACGCGCATACAGTAGACTAGTGTTGAATGGAACATCAAAAATACATCTTATTTTTCCCTTTTCAACTACATTTCTTTTTAGATCATAACAAAATCGTACTAGAAGTGAAGTGAAATTGGACATACACTATTGCCTGTCTGTAGCTGTAAGTCTATAGGACCTAATATACTCTTCTTAGCTAAGCTTGAGGGCTGAACCCTTAGTGAGGCCATGTCTGTGGTGGACAGGGCTTCACAGAGTCAAGCAGGGCTGGACAGGGCTGGGGAGGCACAGAGCACATGTTAGGAACAGAGGATAGAGCCACTCTTACTGGAGGAGAGCCACATGTGCTGGGCCGCGGAGAGAGACTTGAACACTGCTCACGCTGTCAACATGCTGACATATACATACGCAAACATTTGTGTGGAAGGTACAGACGCACAGACACACACTGGTGCACATACACACTGTAGGGCCAAGCCAATTAACACCCTGCCACAGCACAAATCATATTCGGAGCAGTCGTGGAACAGGAGGGCATATGTGGATAATCATACATGCAAATTAGATGAACAAGAAAGGCATCTAAATTCTGGCAGCAACTTGTGACAACATCTCAAAGTAGCGTTGGGTCATCTATCAAAAACACATATACAAACATAACAACATTAACACAATTTTCATATTTCAGTAGTAACATTTATTGATGAATTCTTGATGTGCAGTGCATTTAAACAAAACACAAGACACATGGAACCGAGCAAGTGCATGATTAGTGCACGAAATAAAGGAAAGCAACAACACCACATTTTGTTAGTTTTATTTTGGCACAGTCATGCAAGTGAAAATACAGGTTTACATTTTATTTTACAATTAGGCTACATGTATCAATAAATAACACTAAGGATCTCAGGGCAAAATCACACCTTACCCTGAAGTTTGACTCCAAAACCAGAAGATGGCAACATACCTCTGGCTGAGACGCTCGCCAGCATCGCTGCTCCTTCAGTTATTTATGCATTCACATGTTCATGTAGTACTTATTTATTTATTTTTTTCATATACTTTTACTGCAATACAAACATTATGAGTCTTGAAGAAAGGAGCAGGTAAATATGGTGAATTATTCACTAGGTTCCTGACTTGACTACTGGTGGTTAGGCTAGATAAAAGCCAGACACACGAATCTCTGAAGTTGGTTTTGAGAGTACATGCATCTGTATGTGTCTATGTGTACATTCATACCCCATGGGTAAAGAGAGATGAATTGCTGATGAATGGCCGGTGTGGTAGCAGCAGAGCTAAAGCAGGAGTCTCAGCTCTAAAGCACAGTTTTCTTTTTTTTTTTTCATGTTTCCTTGCTGGTTTTATTTCATACTCTCTCTACTCATTTTACTGCTTTTCACTGTGACATGTCTTACATAAGCAAATAGATCGCAACCACTTCAGGGCTCCAACTCTGTCACCTAATAGCAGAGGTACTAATGTCCATTCTGACCAATGCAGACTGGCAGTAGTGTATGAGGAAAAGACGCAACAGTGAATGGAAAATGAGTGTCTTAGTTACAGTAGCAGGTCCCCACTATACAACAAGTCCTGATCTACTTAATCCGCTACTCACAGCATTGACTGTCACTTCAAACAGACTGGGGTAAAATGATTCTATTTACCATGGTAAACAATTTAATATTTGATGTACAGTAAAGTGAGCAACCCTCCCCTCATCTTTTTCTCCCCTCTCCTGTGTTTGTTTTCTTGTGTGTGTCTGTGCGTGTATGGGTGTGTGTATGGGTGTGAGCATGTGGGTGCAGGCGTATTAGTGAGGCGACATGAGGCAACTAGATAATTTCAGTGCATGCACAATCGCACAAGAGATGATGATGCAAACATGCAGGGAGCTAAGTAAACATTTAGGATGTGACATAAATACATATATTTTTCATTATTATTATTTTTTTAAGTTATTTTCAATTGTATCATAATATTTCTCCTGTACTTATAAATGAATAGAGTATAAATAAAAGAATCGGTTAACTCGTCAGCAAGATACACATTTTTAAAAAGGAAACAGTAATTTTTAATGTAGTTATTGGTGCAATTTCAATTTTATTTTCCCAGGCATTAAAATATCCAGCATTAAGACATCAGCGGCTAACAGCTTTCACTTGGATAATTTCTTAGAAAATCAGCACTCGCCAGGACACTATTTCTTGAGAAAGATCTTCTTTTTTTTATTTCAACAGATTAAATTCCATAAAAAGAAATCCATTCATTACTGCTGTGTTGCAGAAGCTCATCATGAAACTTGGATATAAAACCAAAACTA
Source organism: Apogon talboti (assembly GCA_037367365.1). Taxonomy (NCBI): domain Eukaryota; kingdom Metazoa; phylum Chordata; class Actinopteri; order Kurtiformes; family Apogonidae; genus Apogon; species Apogon talboti. Next base: position 17,204,720 of record JAPQRQ010000015.1, on the reverse strand, counting down.
TTACTAGATGATACTCTCAATAAAAAAGAAAATATACATTTTGTAAAATGTTCCAAGCAGAATTGTTTTTCAAACCTATTTTGGGAAGTAATGTTGAAAAAAGACTGGAATATGTCTACAGAACCAAATAGATTAACACTATAATGTTCATTTTTTATTTTATCACATATTTTACATGTTGGTAATGTTTATACAGGATGATAAGAATTGTGTGCTTGATGATAAGCGTTGCTCTGAAAAGAATATTCTGATCAACATCAAACTGTACAATTGCATTATGTCTCTGTGTTGGGGGTGTGGGTGCTTGGCAAGACGGCTCATGAGGGCAATGTGGCACGACCAGAAGGAAGGAGCCAGTTGGATGGCTGAAGTGTAAGAGCTGGGAGCAGAACAATTACAGCAGTCACTTACCATCACAGTGTCTGGTTGAGGCAATGGCACAGCAGGACGCCGCAGGGCAAGAATGAAGCTTTCATCCAGCTGGTATCACAAGATCAAGCTGGTCATGCCAGACATGACAAAACAATATGCTGAGCCAAGTAAAACGGTTTCAGGATGGTTTATTATTTTTTTTTTATTTTTTATTGTTGAAAATTCCAAATTATAGGTCATTTTACCTGTGGGAAGTGGATAGGTCGGTTACTATTGGCTCATGGACCCATGTGTCAAAATCGTATAGGCCACAAAACATGTTCATGACACATCCTTCCGTTCAGTTCAAGTATATTTGTTAACTTTCGCATGTGTCAGTTGTGTTTTTTGTCATTTGGGGAAGTTTAGACACAAAAAAAAGTCAAACACTGCAGATATTTTGTCAGCTTTCAGAATAAAATGTAACATCTTACAGCTAATGAAATACTTTGCGTCCAGATGGAGAATGCGGCTGGAATGAAAAAAAAAAAAAAAAAAAAAGAAAAAACACTCTTCTGCATGTGCCAAAATAACTACCCACAGGCATGGGCATTTGTACATGTAGTCACACACACATGCTTACATATCTCAAACACACACACACACACACACACAGAGCAGAGGCAGTTGACCGCATCTGCCCCTCGTCCTCAGGTTCAGTGGTGGCTTCTCCTGCAGCCTCACCTCCCCCTGTCAAGTCTGATTCTCCTGGTAGGATCCATCATCTGGTTGGCAGTCTGGGTGCCAGTCAAACGATTCCCAGGGGAATCCTCGGTGATGGGAGCTGGGAGGCACTGGGCTGAAGCCTCTCCAGCCTCGGCAGCAGCTGTGTGGGAGACAGAGAGAGGCGCGGCACAGATGTGGGAGTCTGGAGCCAACAGAAGGTATGGCTGATTTCAACGTCGGCCATGTTTGTTATTCCACCTTTTCCTGGGAGGAAGAAGCAGGCCCTTGATCTGGCTCACAGCTAAACACTTAGCTTTTGTTCCTGAGATGAATAACTGCAAAGAGAACAAGACGCAAGGGAAAATGAGGGAGAAAAGGAAAAAAAGGACTTGGGGCCAGAGGAGAAATCCGGTGACCAAGTGCAGAGTGAGGCCAGTTATTCTACACCCCATTAAAGCTGAGCCACTATTACAGAATGTGATACATCTTTGCTCCAGTTCCTTGAACCTGGTTTTGAAGTTACCTTCTATATCACAAAAACTCCACAACATGTCAGAACATGTATTACAGCAACTCTGCCCAGTAAGACTTTGGGTTTGTATTTGATAAAAAGGCTTTCTAGTGTCTACTGTTGGCACCTTTTACATGAACAGAAAAGGAACTTTGCAGTATATTCCAATTTATTATCGTTTTTTTTTTTTTTTGGCGTTTTGGGTTTTGAGATATAATTTTTGAATTTTCCTATTACACAGTAACCATGGGAAAAGCCTCAGCCCACCATAAACTCTACTCACCCTCAGTGGACTCGTGATGAATAGTACCAGTCAAAATCAGAGCTGATGCTCATAACTAGATTTTCACAGGGAATTTTGCACAACTTCATTTCGTAGTAACACTATCCACCTTGTAAAAATGAACACCTTCTTCTAACAGCACAAGTGAGAAATGGGATAGTTTTCCCACTGAGTTCCCAGATGTAGGATCGCCATTGTATTCACACACCCGATGTTAGCCCAAGACGGCACCCTCAAATACAGCGCTGTCTTGGTTTTGTAGAAAAAACAAGGCTGTGATATGGAAGAGGTGGCAGTGTGAAACTGTCAGTACAAAATGCTTATTTATACTAGAATAACCCTGAAAGCAAAATTTGATTTGAAATTTGACATTCTCTTCTCATGTTGCATCTAAAAACCATTGTCCTTATAAATATTTGAGTTCCCATCATGTGCCTAATGCTAGAAAATGCTGTGTGTGTGTGTGCAGTACAGCGGAGCAGAGTACATCTGCAGTGGTAAGGAAACAGGCTGTTACCATACAGCTTTGACAACTCCATCAGGCCAGTCTCAAGGTAGCTGTCAATCACAACAAATCATCTTATCCCTCAGCGCTGCGAGGACCTCTCTCCACTACTACACACATGACAGGTCCCTACAGCTCTATTTACCCATGCACACCCTGCCAGTGCCAATTGGTTTGTAATTAGAAAACAGAAAAAGAGAAAAGAGACGGGGGTAGGTGGTAAAAGTAAGTCAGTAACAAGTTTGGATACAAAGCAACTGAATGGTGCCTTTACACCAGGGTTGTTGGCATTTCAAGTGTGGGTTGGCACTTTCATGGTGGTATTGCATTGAAAAGCGAAGCATTCTCATTCACTCTCCTATTTAGCAAGTGGTGTGTGTGTGTCTGTGTGTGTGTTTGGGGGCGGGATGGGGGTATGGGTGTCACACACAGTACTGATTTGCAAGACTAATTTTCAGCTATTTATAATTAGACTAATGTGGTGACGGCAAAATACAAAGCCAGGCCTACTCCACTTCCATCCCAGAGCATATGAACGAGGGACTAAACACTCTCTATTCCAGGCAGACAGAATGGTGGTGTGACTCTTTCGCATATCCTTTATGATGAGGAAAGATGTTAATTGTGTGCCATTACCTCTAAACTGTTTGCTTGTTGTATTAATCACTGTGCTAATTGATGCAGAAATAAAATTATTGCCACAGGCGAGGAAGGGAGTCAAGGATGGAGGATAAAAGATTATCGTAGTGAACATATGGAGATGGTACCGCTTTGAAAGTCTGCTCTATATGCCCACCAGCACCACATGGGATGATGAGTGGAGTGCCAAAAACAGCACCATCTCATATGTAAGGTTTATGCAGAATGAAACAAAGCATGTCAGTAGGTCTGTCTGCATATTTAGGGTAAATTCATACATTTCCATTCTATTCTGAAAAGAACATGACTTAAATGGCCAAGAAACAATAATACTCCCTAATTTCATCCTCCAAGCAGTAAAAATATCCACATTGTGTAAACCAAAGCTACTCTTACATGCATTTTATCTCATATAGAATGGATTAACATTTGCATGATACAACACTTAATAAACATGGATAATAGCAGGAATATAGATAACGTTACTGCTTTGGCTCACTAGCACCACCTTCTCTTTTTTTTTGTTGTTCAAAAAAGGTCCACCTGCTCAGCACCACATGGCAGGCATATAAAATTAGTTATTGCTTTCTGAACATAGCAGTGCAAGTTGCAGCTACAAAGCCAGTATTACCTTTAGGAGTACTAAATTAAAAACAGCGCCAAAATAGATGAAATATTAGACAGTGAAACCACTAATATACTGTACCTTTAGATCTGTTACTGCCAGGTCTCTAAATATGCCATTTGCGCAAAAAATTTTCATAAAAATTATCTATCTATAAAAAATAGTTAATACAGGTTAAAATATGTAATAATACTAACAATAATGATGTTATCAATTATTTAACAGTAAGAGGAAACACAAGTACAATAATGTGCGCAGGGCCTCAGTTACTGCTAAATCATGATCATTAGTAGGTTGGTCAAATAGATTAAGTGGACTCCTCTTGTTAATACGACTTGGCCCCTTAGGAAAATTATAGAGCTAATTTCATCGCCACTGCACTTGCTATGCAGACCCAAAGGTAGGGGGATAAAAATGTGCAGGTGTCTGCCAGAGGTACATAAGACTCAATATGCCAGTGTACTGCCTTGTTAAACTCCAGCGCTAGACATAAGATAAACCAAAGTAGCCATTTAAAGAACCAGCCCATAAGGAACAAGCAATGAATGAAGAGATTCAGAGAACGCTTCGGAGGCCCTCGCCAGTGGACCAGCCGCTGCCTCTAAACCCGCTGTGTTTTTGTATGCAGATTCCCCTTGTCAGAATTCATTTATTCAAAGGGAGTTATCAGAGAGAGAGGGTTTTGAGACAAAAATAGACACATTCACATTCGTCCTGAGAAACATGTGGAATGCTAATGCCATGAGAACATGCCATTTATGTGCATGTGTTTGCGTAAGAACCCGATCCAGCGTTCCCTTGGCTTGCTGGTCAAGAGGCACAGTTCACACAAACAGGAGAGCACTGATACCGCTTACAGGGTTCAATAGTCGAAATCTGCTCTTAGGGAACACTTTTTATATTGCCAGGAACATTTACCATTGGTGCTCACCGTATGCAGCGGTTTGATCCTGTAGCACAAGACTCCAAAAATCTATATTTTCTTAAAGGGTCATTAGATCATTCTGTTCACAGCCAATGTCCATACAATCACACTTTTGTTTATCAAAATAGATGTCCTTGGTGATGATGACAAAATTGCCTGCCCTAAACCAAGAAACGATAAATCTCCAGCATTTCTCAATAGCTTGAACCATGGCATTACAATCTTATTCTGTCTCTTTCTGTGTTTTTCTTCCTCTCCCCTGCTTTCTCTGGCTCTGCACAGGTGGTAGAAGCTTCCTGGTAGAGTCTTTCTCATTCCTTTTTGTTCCCCTCCAATTGCCCTGATCGGGAGCTGTTGATGATGATGACAGTGCTGGCTGTCCATTGATTTGCTGTGGCCCCTAGTTGTGAGTTCACAGCAGATGACACTCTTCCTTTGGCTTTAATTAGAGCTGCCCCCATCTTCTCTTCTTTCCTGCCTTGGATGTGGTTCTACATGTGACCACAAAAAGCTCCTACACACAAAACTCCCCACTAGGACATAGTCAGCCCTCGCCTACTGCAGCTGGTGCTTAGTGTCTGGACTACAAACCTGCACGACAAGAAAGAGATTTTATTGTTTGTACTATAAATAACAAAAAAAAAAAAGACCATATTGTACTGTGAATACACAAGTCTAAGACACAACTGTGTTTGCATGCACATTGCTTGATTATTATTCTCATCTGCAGGAGTTCATATCATTAAAAAATGCTATTAAACTGGTGGGATGCCAAGTTTTGTTTTATATCACCCATGATGCATTGTGCTTCCTCTTGCTCTGCCACTCAGCCAGGAGAGATAGGGGCCTCAGAGCACCATCTGTCCCAGGCATGAGACACTACAAACCTGGGTGGGAGTGGAGTTGAGGAGAGTATGGACAGAGAAAATCCATGGTCGGGGCTGGGACTATTATCTCAGTGGTCATGGGTCCTTGCACATATTTCATGGTTGCTCCCAGGGTGTCTTCTCTCAGCCATTAGCAAGACCGTGTCATTTAAAGCAGCTGTGGGTCACTTGTGGACCGTGTAGCACCCTTTCACTATCACAAAACAAAGAGAAATAAAAAACAAATGAGAGAGATCTGTGGTACCATCACAATACACAAAACATTCAATTAAATTCGGTACTGCCTTTGCCTGATTTGATTACTTTCATTTCTTTTTCTCAGTGTAGGGCTATTGGCTGCTTCGTAGCCCCTGATGTGGGACACTGACAAGCCCATATCAGGTGTTTTCAGGGTCCTGTTTATGGTGAACAAGTACAGTTTTTCCTAGTGCACAAAAAAGTTAGCAAAATTAAAGTTTTTGTGGCTGGTTTAGGCTGCATAATCAAACATTTTGCCTAGTTTGTCTTGTTTGTGCTGTCTGTAATATGGCTGTAATGGCAAAGGGAAATCTCTTTTAATTTGTATTGTAAGCATAATGAAAGATCTGATTCACAGGACAGATGATGCTGACAGGATGTAAAGCCTCTTGAAATACAGAAAACATAGAAAACAGAAAGACTCCCAAAGATCTCAAATCATACAGCCACATAGGAAATGTTCAGATGCTAAAATGCACATGCTTCAGTGCATGCTCGCAGACGAACACATAATCAATGCAGTCTTACAGCAGGGCTGACCAGTAGGGGGGCATGACCTGCCAGGTGACCCATGTATGACTCCACTTGTGCCAGTGCATGCCTGTGAGTGTGTGTGTGTATGTGTCTATCAGAGTGAGAGTCAGCTGTTCATTCATGCGAGCATAGAATATTTAAGTTTACAAGTTTAGAGCCTTAGTGGGTACCAGTACATGACGGAGCAACAACATGTGCACCTGCAGACAAAGCAGACAACATATTTAACTGACAAATTATTGGCAAATGCATGACACTAAATAAACACACAGAAACTGCAGCAGTACCCATTTTGCTGTATCAAACCAATTTTGGAGGATTATATCTTCCAGAGCAGCCTAAGTTTAGCATTACGGACCCCCTCATGACAGTAGTAGAGAACAGGGTGGAAGTCCTGTCATAAAGCCAATCAGGCCAGTCTACATTGGGCCTCGTAAATCTCTTGCTTTGTAAGGTTACTGGGAGGTCTGGGAAGTGAAGATTTCCCACTTATTATTCACAGGAAACCCCTAACAACCTTCCCCTGAACTCAGGTCACCCAAGGTTATGACCTTGGGATGATCATCATTGTTGTTTCAGTAACTATGGTAATCGAGTGTCCCTGCGACGATTCACAACCTCTGATACAGAAAAGGGGGTGAATACATATAGACTTTCAGGCGTATTTGAGCTAGTATTATGTAGTACATCATTTATCTTTTAGCCATCCTTTACACTTGAAGAGATACATGATATTTGGGTTTTAGACCTCTGCATGTTTGTGTACGTGGGTGTCTGTGTGTGAAAAAGTGCTATGTTCCTTGGTGATTTCATAGCAAAGCTTCAAAATGCTTTGTGCCAGTGTTCCTGCAGACACCTTAACAGGCATGAGACACATTTCCAGTGGGACACCAACCATCGCTTTCTGTCTCAGCAGAGAGCAGTGCTCCTGTGCCAGCCTGGTGCCATCAGCACATGGATAAGCTTTCTCACAGAACATTGACAGGCTTTCATCATCTCCTGCAGCCATTCCAGGCCCTCAGAGGTTCAGCAGGTCTCACATGTGTTCTTCAGGACAGCACTAGATTTCATACTGAACAACAAGAAATTAAGTGACAGGGGACAATTATATTATATTAACTTAATAAAAACTTGACACAGCAGCTTTCACAAATGAATGTATACATTTATCATAATAGAAGGTCACAGCAGATATTGTACGGTGCTACAGTTTTCAAAATTACAAGAAAAAGAAATACAGGTAAAAAAAAAAAGAGAGACACTCTAAATTCACATATTATTCAGATGATGACATATTTTGGCAAAAAGTGGTGCAATAACCACTCTGACTTATTACCATGTTAAAAAGCCTGTGCTGTTTTAAATTTACTGCATCCTTTGAAAAAATAAATCAAGCACACCTTTCACCTCTAGCAGTTAAAAAGTTTCCCCTAAAATATCAAAACGTCTTTTTATGACTTCTGTTCCACTTCTAGTTCTTGTAACAGCCATATAGGCCATGCCAAATGTGCCCAGAAATAAGCTGGGCCTCCCCACTGTCTCTGAGATTGCCCACCCAGGAGTCTGGCACACGCCACAGCGAGCAGGAGGCCCTCTGGATTACAGTAATACACACTATCTCATAATGGAAAGCTGCCGTGCACATTTCCCTCTCTCCGCCCTCATTGTCCACACTACCAACTGCACAATCAGGATATGAGTCTGTGATTGCACCCGTTAGCATGTGCAAGTTTGCCGGTGTGCTGACACCCACTCATAAATTTTGGGCTGGGGACAGCTTTGCAAAGGTAAAAAAAAAAAAAGAGAGAGAAAAAAATGGCCACTGTACATTGTGAATTGTTTTGTAATGACATTAAAATTAATCGTATTAGACCATTAACTCAATAAAATGCCATACACACATGGTTCTTAAATTTTATGGCGCATAAGGCACTTTATATGCAAACTAGAAACAGCACTCAAAGAATGGCCAATAGCTTGCTCCTCTTCCCAATGCAATATTTTTTAATTAACAAACAAAGCATATATGTTTTCTTCATTTTTGTCACTTAGTGCCACTGGTCAGTTCGTTGACTGCTATGATGGTAACAAAGTTCAATTATAATTAGTCAGAGGGTGCAAGTGCCTGATTATTATTTATTTATATATTTTATTTTCATATATTTTAAGTACTACGTTACAATTCCAACCTCAAATCCTTTTTGTGGATCTGCTCCAATATTTACGTGGTTCGTTCCTGGCCATAATCTGTGCAGTAGTTTTTGCGTAATCATGCAAACAAAGACAGGACAGACAGACAAAGAGTAGAGATCATATAACCTCTTTGGCAGAGGTAAATTTGTTGAACCCTTAGACCTGAATGGCTTGATTAATTTCAGGCAGCAGAGGTTATGGGTCACAAGGAAACAATGGTATCAACATACTTAACCTGGACGACTATCATGGTTAAATAAACAGTTGAGACTGCCCAGTTTGGAACCGCCACACACTAAGCAAACTCCGCCACTTTCCCTCTCACCCTGTAATCACCAGAAGCTGTAATTAATGGGGAGGTTGACCTATAGTTCAGGGCAGTGGAGAGGAAAGCCAGACAAAGTTGAAAACCATTAAGAGGAAAGGCAGGCAGGTTTGGAGGAAGAGAGGTGCTTGCAGGACTATGGACTTTGTTAGTCACCCAAGCTTCCCTGGTGCAGGTGGCCAGGGGGAGTAGAGGTGCACTTTGACCAGACCACTTAGGCCACCAAGTTACTACAGACTGCATGTAATTACACCACAGAGGTCATTTTCCTCACTGGATGGCTTGCCTACAACCTCTATTGATGAGCACATGCTAATCAAGTTTGGTTCTCTAAACAATGGACCATGTGTGCCTTTGAGAGATGTGGGAGGAGCCAAGGTGACCAGTAAACCACCACAGATCAACATGTACAAGATGTTTCGGAAAGGACTCAAAAGCTCTGAAAGGAGGAGAACATGAGGTGAGACCAGAGGCAGACAGAAGGCTGGGGAAGGGTCCGCTAAAGTTGTAGACTGGCACGTCTTCGAACGTATATTTATCCAGGAGGTTCCAGAGGATACAGTGACACTTAGGACAAGCCTACAACATATGCTTTCTCACCCAAGGACAAAGAGGATTTGGGGACATTACCAAACTGCAAGTCCCATTAAAATATTATAGTTACTTCACTTCCATGCACTGTAATTTTTTTTACTACAATGGTCTACCATATGTTATTGACACATGCATGTAAAAGTACCTACACTACGCATGAAACTTGTCCTAAGCCTGCAGGGAGAATAAAACCAACAAAACAAACAAACAAAAAATAAATAAGAGAAGGATTACACAGATGTTAGCAGCATAGATGGTCAGTGAGCCATGCAATGTTACTCTGTGTTTTTTTTTTTTCTTGTTTGTGTGGAGTGGTACAAACTCTGGAAATGCTGTGCCATAGACTGGACATAATAGTGGATAAAGCTCTCATGACATCACCTATTGGGTTGTGGACTGCCGTTTTCATGACCATTGATATCTTTAGGGTGGAGGTGGGGAAAAGCAAGGGGTGATACTAAAAATGAGCTACTATGCAAATTGATTATGCATACTAAGTTGTTGGGTATTGATTGCAATTAAGTACAGTTCATGACAGAATATCGTTTTGTAGTAACTTCTAAAATGTAACTGTGACAATTGCACGAACAATGCTGAAATTCTGACGTAGCAGTAAAGTTAGCTGTCAGTCAGTGTCCACACAGCAGACCAGGACAGAACTCCCCCTGTCACTAATGGGCATGCTCTTAATAGAATTAGTAATATAAAGTTTTGAAGTGCTAAATTAGCTACACTGGGGTTTTTTTGGTGCCAGGCTTTATTTCTGCTAAAAGTTGAGCATTTAACATAGAGGTCTGTAGCCTCAAGTGGTCATTCAAGGAACTGCAGGTTTTGTCAGTTTGACATTGGCTCCATCTTTCAGGCCTGGAAGCTGCTGTTTGACAAATACCAGCAATGACCTACCAGACCCAGCTGACATTGGGTGAAGGTGGGGTAAACCTTGGACAGGTTACCAAGGTGACACACACTACAGGTAAAGGGGAACCATATGAACATGCTCGGAGGATGGCATGAGCCAAATCATGTGCAATACTTTACTATATTGTATTGTATGTGGTGGCCATACTTCTATGCAACATTCAACGAGTACAAAAATCGAAATTTGTATTAAATGTATTAACTGGTACGTTCACACACTGAAACTCTTTGTCTCTGTGTACTTTATACTCCTTATTGACTGAGAGGCTGTTCCATGCTGACTCCCCTAGAATCCATGCCAGAACCCAGAGTAATGAACCTTTCCCAATCACTGCTTGAAATAGTTTTATAAGGATATTATTTGTAGAATTGTGCATTGTTGATCTGTCCTATTTACTACTGTGCTGCCCC
>JAPQRQ010000015.1:17157376-17180420 GCA_037367365.1 Apogon talboti | reverse complement strand
TAGATAGATAGATAGATAGATAGATAGATAGATAGATAGATAGATAGATAGATAGATAGATAGATAGATAGATCCACTAAACTGTTAACTCTTGTTTTTTTCTGGGTTGTTGTTACACTGGTGGTATTTACCAGGGTTTGATCTGCCATGACTGGCTGTAAGAGAAATAATAATACCATTCTTTTTTTTATCAGTTTGTTTTTTATCAATATGCCATAGAAAGCTGCATCCCGTTGCACTTCCACTGCACTTATAAAGAACTAACGAGAGGGATGAGCATAAGGTTTGGGCAGGCGAGGCAGAGCAGAGAGCAGTGGGACTACACGGCTTAAGCCAAATACATATTTATGAGTAGCATCCACCCACAAGCCTGACTTTTCAAACCTAGCCAAGCTCAGGCAGGCATGCAGGCACACAAGCTGGGCCAGAACAGGGCAGGCTGATTGGGCCAGAATCGGCAGGGGTTTAGGTCTCCACTCAACTTTGTTTACATACTATTGTGTCCTCCCCTTTAATTTCTGCTCGACTTGAGAACTTTACGAAAGTTTGAGAAATTAATCTCCTAGGTACGGACAGACAGGACACCTGTATGCACTGATGTCAGATGGCTGGTCAGAGAGAGAGAGGGCTGGAGCATAAATGATGTGTTTATGGACAGGCTGGTCTCTTTTATCTGAGAATTTAGCTGTTCACTACTTAGTATCTCTCTCTTCCTGTTGATGTGACTGTTTCCTGTGATCTCACAACCTTTTCTGTTTTACACTCATTCTGTGACTACTTAAAAATCTTGGAGCCTTCACAAGCACAGGGAACCGTGGACTCAGATAGCAGTGACTTGAAACAGCAGTGCAGTAGGTTGACTATTGACTGGTCCATCCAGTGTGGCTACAACCACTACAGTTTGGTCTCCTTCACCCACTTCTTCAAGGCTGCTTTAATCTCTCCCTGTGCCTCCCAATCCATGTCTTTGATGTGGTGATGCCCTTCCTTCAGTTACTCAATATTTGATCTATCTCACTTCATACAGCTAAATCCAGTTGGAGCAGATCCACATAGAGTGTTCACCCTCTCTATTTGTATTTCTTCCTCTTCTTTCTCTATCCATCTTGTGTTCAGCAAAATGACCACCTAATCATCTACAAAAAATCGCTTTTTCTTTCTCATGTAACCTAGAGCTGAAGTCAGTGTCAATTGATAGAACAGTCAATTGTGTCTGTCTGAACACACAACACTGACTCATACTGTACATAAATAAATAAACTGACCTCACTTAAGTCTTTGTAACATAAATGATTATATTTAAGCCTTTAAAGTTGGGGATAGTTTAACCCTCAAAGACAAAAAACAGCCGCTGGCAACCAAAAGCATCTACTGATCTGAAATGTTTAATAACTTTTGAACCACCGACCCCATCAATACATGTGAATAATTCAGATAAAATGCGAGTTTCTCAGATTTTCAGCAGCATCAGATGTGTCATGGATTTGGACGTTCAGAGGTGCCATAGTGAACATGGAAACAGTCATGTTCTGCAACATTGATTCACCAATAAAACTCGTGTAGTTTAAGATATAACAGTATTTATGAGTCACCTTCGCTTCTGTATTCTCTGTTTTGATTTAATAACCTATGGGTTTACTTTGAGCTTCTATGAACATCTCGATAATCAGTAAATGAAATATAGGAAAATACCTGATTTTCACTGAAAATGCAAAACGCAGACTGTAATATGATGGTAAATGGTGATAAATCATTTTGAAAATGGTAAACATAGGGATAAAATTCATTTAGAATTCACCACAAAAATAGTTTTAGGTCAAGGTTAGTGTACAGGTTTAAATGCTGGCCATGGTTAAGGTTAGTCCTACTCTCCAGGTAACTAATGTAAGTCAATGTAATGTCCCACAAACACATGGAAGCCGATGTATGTGTGTTAAAGCCTGTGAACGCTCACTCACACACCACACTACCTTAATAAAAGTCAACCAGCTGCTGTGCTCCCACCCACCATGTTAAGCCAGAGGTGTAAGTATCAACTCTCATCTCCTCCCTGCCTGCACCCACATATGAGCCTACGAAGTAGAAACAAGATACAGAATTACTGCCTGTTTACTTCAACTAGAGACATAACACATGTTGTGTAGGAAGATAGACTTTATTGTCAACATGAACAAAAAGCTGTGGTTGTCTTTCCATAAACATAACCTCTTTTTTTCAGTACGACAGAATAAACTGAAAGCATATAGTCCTATCACACTGACTGGGGGTGTGTATGTAATTGCTGTTCCTTTATGGTGCACGGTGGTGTGTGTCAAAGAATGACAGTGCAGCCCACTCCCATGTCTTCTCCTCATCAGGATAGCGAGGGGACATTCACCATATGGCCAAGCCTTCTGCATCCTTGTCCCTGCATAATCATAAGACCATTACTGTATGCAGGGCAACAATTCAAGTGAAAAGAAGCAATGTCTAAAATTACACATCCCACAATGATAAAGGTGAGAAACGCTTCATTTAAAGATTGATGATAAATTAAATGAAAACATGATGGGAATGGTCAAAGCATCCCGCATTGAAAATAATGTGAATCATATGCTATGGCCTTAACGCTCTCCACTTCCACCTTGAAAATATGAGGGAATATGTTTCTCGTGAATGATATTTTCTTCCCTACAATAGAGTTTAGAGACTTGTAGAAATAATAGTAAAGCGCATTAAAGTTGTTCTGGTGGCATGTGACGGTCTGACTTGATGGTCTTGATGATGGTTCTGGGAGTTACAGCTAATGTTTGCCATTAAAAAATAAAGATGGAAAAGGCAGCAATGTAGTTTCCATAGAAAAGATTAAAAGTCAACTAGAAAAAAAGCCCATAAAAAGAATGAAATTTTCCTTTTTTCTGTAGTAAATGTTATAATAAACAGTAATGTAGTAGTGATGATTAAGGTCTGTTAAATAAGTTTTTTCCCACTAAACTGACATCAGATGCAGAAATATGTACAACTCAATTTTCAATATCAAGTTCGCCGAGTACAGTCCTGCGAACTCCCCGAGTATGGTCTGGGGAAGAAAGGTCCCAGAGAACGGACTTCCTAAGAACACAAGTCTTTATGTAATTGGAACGGCTGCATACTTGTGAACTTTCCTCCCTGGTTCTGCTGTATTTCCACCATTGGCTTCCCAACGTATTTCCCTCAAATCACCACAGTGTTACTTGTATTGATTTCAATACAATTGGACTACTATTTAGGCTACATGTCGTTTATATTCATATTATACTTTTCAAAACTGGAACACAATTTGTTGAATGAGATATCATGATAATAAAGATGTATTTCTTGCTCTTCTGCCACTGGCGCGTGTTCCAACATTGTATCACATCATCTGGTGATGGTCATCTACTTGATAAAGCATTTCTGAATTAAGTTATCATAGAGGCCAGAGTCGTACGAAATGGATCTTGGGATATTTGCCAGCCAAGTCTACACGAGTCACCAACTAGTGCATCCTTGGTTTAAGCTAGTAGACAAGCACAACATCCAGGTATTCCATGTGTTCTTAGTTTGTGTGAACTTTAAAATGGAACAGTACTTGGACCCAGACTGATGATGTTTCCCAATTTTGCAAGAATGGAAGAACAGACAAGAATGCGTATTGAAAAACGGACAATGACTCCCATGACAAGAGAGGGAGGTATGCAAAGCTGAGTTCTATGGTACATTTGCAAAACTGTGAATGAAACCAAACCTATAGGGTAACCAAAATGAACTTTGGTTTGAAGTTGCATTGATGCCCCCTAGTATAAAGATCCCTTTAGACACTTTATGTTATGCATTCCTTTAATTTGTTAATTGTCTATACTTTATAACACATTGAGTGGATGTTAAAGTTATTTTTTTACCCAGGCACAAACAGACAGCCATAAAACCAACAACAAATAATTTCAGATTTACTCCAGACATGACTCACTGTGGAACTCTGTCTCCTACTTAACAGTAATCAGAGATTCCTTATTACAGAGCAGAGGGTTTGTGTAACACTGAACCCAAACCCTCTAGTATTCTGTCCCACATTAGTTCCACTTAGTTGGGTCCCAATGACCTATTCAATGTAAATGCACAGAGCAATAATGAGTGGCGGACTGTAGCAGCTCTTTAATGGATGCGTTCGCCCAGGGAGAGTGAAATGACAAGGCAGAAAGAGAGAGAGAAAGAGACATAAAGTGGTTCAAGGCCTTTCAGAATGAGGATGTTTAAGCTGGGTAATGATGGGAAAATAAATGACTTTAAAAGAATAATTAGACCATTGTAGAAAGAAAACCAGCCATGTTTTAACAGATACACCTTACATCCATGAAATAAAAACAGCATTAAGTTATCATGAGCGCATTAATGATTGGTGCCAGTAAATTAGGATTTCTAAATTCTGATTTCACTAAAAAGCCATCGAGATGTATTTGTGAAACTGTGATATTTATAGGAATTTGCAAATGAGCCTGAGTCGCACCTCAAAGCTGTCCTCTGTTTTGATATGAATACAGTGTATATGCATCCAAGTCAAATTAATGAGTGAGGTGAACCAATGAGTGCATCACAGACATATTAATGACTTATGTGTTACAATGAGTGTGACAGTCTTTTCTTTTCTTCATCTCAATTTGGCAGGAAGAGGTGTTGAGGGAAATAGGCTTTTGACATAGCACCGTGTCGGCAGCCAGAGAGTGTTAGAAGAACTTGACTCAATCTGTTACGCTTTGGGACCGCCTCCCTTAATACTGCTTTAGCTTAATGGCCCAAAGTGTTTGTGTGTGTCTGCTCTGTGTGGATCTGTTTCTGTCGCAGTGTGTTAATGTGCGTGTATCAGTTTGCTAAGCGTGTGTATCAGGATGAGGGTGTACCTGTAGGTCCTTAGGGTGCTGTTTGATGCTCGGTAGCACATGGAGATGCCAAGTTCAACTCACCGGACTAGCTCTTTTTCTCTCTCTCTCTCATCCACCTTTCGTCTCTCCCTGTCAGATTCCCCATGTAGAAGCCAGAAGACAGGACTGTTACCTCTGAGACAGACACCAAGCAGATCTCAGGTTGAGCTCCCTGTTACCATGCGGCAGCCATTGGAAACAGATGGTCTCCAAACAGCCTGTCATGTTTACTGCTGCTGCCATAAAAGACAAGACTCCAAAAACACACTCCCTCAGGAGCCCCACGGGATTGCACAGGGGCCTGCAAACAGCTGCCTGGGGGGGCCCATTGGCCCTGCACACACACACGTACTCACACCTTGAACTGACTCCTATCTTAAATACAATTCAAATGCCTCTATTACCCAACACAAGTCACACACACTATCATAACAACACTAAAATGACTAGGCACGCTCTCCAAATGTCCTCCGCCAACCCGTCCGGACATGCTACATTTACTGCAATTAAACAAGCATGCCATTTGAATATCTGATGACACCTTGCAACCTGCTCCATGGGCTCTGAATATAATGGTGTCCCTGTGGAGCCCGGGAGAAATTGTCCATGTCACAGTTAATGAAGGGAATTTGCATTGTTATCTCAATTAAGGGCAGTGGAATAATGAAGCTCACTTCTGAATTAGTTAATCGGCAAAAACTTGTACAAATGTGTTTGCATGGCCCATAGGTATGGCCTGTGGCTAATGTATATTCTTCAGGGTTATTGGGGTTACGTCAGACCAAGGGGGGGCAGACGGTAATGAGGCAGGTGCTACTGGACACTTCTCCTCTTCTCCTCGGGAGTCGAGGTGCTACTCTGACCTCCCAACGCCTCATCCTCTGTCTCTCTCCCTGACTCGCTCACACCACGTCTCCCTCACCTCTCTCGATTTCTGCTCTCCCTGGCATCCCATTCTTCCATCCGCATGCCACATCAAATACACAGACCAGAGGCAGACAGCAGATTGGAGCTAAAAAACCCAGGTGCCTTGCCCTCGATGGTAAACTTCTGTACATCAACACTAATCCTGGCAGCAATTTCTGTGGCAACATGGCAAAGATGATGATGATAGACTGCTCATAAAAGAAAACACTAGCCCCTTTACATAGTGCTTCTATTCCGGGAATATTTCACCTTTATTTTGGAACGACGTCTCTGTAAACGAAATGGTGGGATCATTTGGTCCCACCTCTGTCACGGCTCTGTAACGCCTCTGGAGGTACTAACAGAGCCGTGATAAAGGTGGAGTCATGATTCCGGGACACTATGGAAAAGGAACACTTCTCGCTCCGCAACCAAGGTCTAACGTTTTGATGATGTATTGCGTGTGCGACCCCTGCACCGGGGGGGATTTAAAAATGAGCGTGGGCCGTGTACAGTAAACAAACATATCAATGCGACCAGAAAGATGTCGGACTGGGGCGACACTGAGATCCGCAAGCTGTTGTCACTTCAGGCGGAGGACTCTATCCATGCTAACATTTGTGGAATGGTGAAAGATGGGCCAACTCTGGAGAAGTTAGCTAAGAAGGTGTTGTTTTGTTGTTTTTAGAGCCAACACCGCTATGCTCAGGGTATTTCCGACGCTCAAGTTATACAACACACTATACGCTGCGCTGCGTCACCGCCCCTTTGATTCCAGAATGCAGGTCCGCTGTGTAAAAGTCCAGGCTGTCTCACCTCTGTTACTCCTTTAGCTTGGCTGTGTAAATGGTGGCAAAAAGGTGTGGGATCACTATCTCACCTTTTTTCCGGGATCTCTGTGTAAAAGTGGCAACTGACTCTTTATCATTTGGTTGGAAAAAAAATCTCATCATTGGAAAAGATTATGTAAAGTTTGGGCTACCCATTGATCTGCTGTGACAGTTTAAGTGGCAGCTTTGGTGTGGTTTGAAAGGGGTGTATTGTGTGTGAGTGAGGTTTGAGTGGGTGTTTGCAAGGAGTGACTAAAGGCCATCACTGAAGGCTTGCACAAGTGCTCTTCTGCTCTGGGGGCCTCAAATGCTCAATGAATTATTTATAACAGCCAGGACATGGGTTGATGCCAGGATAGAGGCAAAGACACACACACACACACACACACACACACACACACACACACAGTTTGCAGCCGCATGCACAATGTGTCCTCTTAAGGGGGTCAGTGTGCCATACAGCCACAGGGTAAGCAGACAGCTCATAGTCAAAGTGCACTGTGGGACAGTAGGAAGAACAGGACTGGTCAAAGGGGAAATGGAGGGTTTCATTGCTGTTTTCTACACAATCTACTTACCACTGGAGCTCAAGGGAGTAGAAAAAAAATATATAACCACTAAAATAAACCACAACTTGAAGCCTGTTAGATCTCACAGCTGTTGTATTGCAGCGGTGGAAGATATCACAGTACATCCCAAATCGATTTAGCTACCAATTTAGGATAAAATAAATCTTACTTTTCTAACTCCTAGGACATTACGTGCCCCTTAAAATCTTTAGGGGGCATTAGTACAAGTCCACATACCAAACCCTGCCTCTTGTGGCGCAGTGTACTGGAGTCAGATCACTCTATCTTGAGATGACCATGCAAGCATTAAAGGCATTTGTATGCATAATGACTGGGATGTGGAGAAAACTTTCATACAACGACTACTGCTGAATAATACTGCTGATTTACAGCAGATTAAGATATGCTCAGCAAATTTCTGTCGGGCTAATCCTTCAACCACAAGTCTATCATAATGGAATATAGCTAAAGGGATTTAACTAAACTCATACATAGTCTCACTAAAGGAGGCGGTGCGCGTTACACACACTCACACTTGCAAAATTATCATAATCACCTCTGAAACTGTAACTATGGGTTTGGGTGAATCACGGAAGATGATATTTAGGATAAAGGATATTTTGAAGGCGCTGGTTTAGTGCATAACAAGGATTACAAAATGCTTGTCTTTATTTTATCTGAGCGGGATCAAGTTTATCTTAACAGATCTTACAAGTGTTTAATTATATTATAAATATACGCTTATTTTTTCTTATTCTGGATAAACACTAAAAACAAAAAAGAGGAAGTAAATCAAAGAGAAAGGAACACAATGAATCATGGATGTAAAGGGAGGGGGGAAAAAGTAAAAGGCAGGCCAAAAGGGAATAACATCATCTCTGGGGTTCAATGAGGGTTAAGTCCAAAACAAAACAAAGTAAATGTAGATGTCAGTAAAGAAGGCTTTATTAAAAGGTCAAAGGCTCCAGAGGTCACCTAGATGGATTCTCCCCACCTCTGAATTGTCTCCCTCATTCCCTGCAACACTAGAGTCGCATCCGAGCAGCCTCGGTGTTCTGATGCAACATGGCATCTTAAAACAAGCAGTTTACATTAAAAGGTCAGGTGGGGGAGGGCACCTTGGTAAAGCTGTGGCTTAAGACAGTGAGGGCATTTGAACAACTGCATTAAAGCACAAACACACAGATGCGCAGACACAGACTTTATTGTATTTTTTTTTCATAACCACACACATCATCAGTACTTTAAGTAGAGATATACATAGTGTGCATGCAAACAAACACTCTGTTTTCAGTTTTTGTCTTTCATAAAGCATAAATGGTACCCAAACACTGGTTAAAATACAGACTCGCCTCCAAAAGGTTAGTGAAATTCAGAAATCAACAACACCAGAGTTTAAATGCCAAACAGTTTGAGATAAAGCCAAAGTAAGATTTTCATCAGTTTTTTTAGTATGAATAAAAAGAGAACAATAAGCCCTGAATGTGGAAAACATGAACCCAGAGCAGGTGAAGGTAAAAATATGAAAGAAGTTTATAGAAGCTAAAATGAACATATTTTAGGAGTCTGTAGTCAAGCTGACCTAGGATGTATTTGTAGGAAAATAAGTACGCCTATTACTAATTAACTAAGTTTTAATGAATTTTATAATGAGATGTATAAAATAGATGCAGTTGCAAGGTTGAATATCTGTATGTGCTTTAATTATGTGTGTGTTCACTGTCATGTGCATCTGTGTGTGTTTGTGAACGTGTTTTAGCGTGATTTGTGTTTTTTGGGTGATAACTGCTGCCTCCTCTGACACACAGCCACGGTGAAAGGCTGCTTGATTAATTCAGATCCACTTAATTAGAAAGCTGACGATTTCCCACATGAATACTAATAACATGGAGAAATGCTGTCATTGACTGTTATTGATTGATGGGTTCATTAAGACTGAGCAACATGGTTGTTGAACTGAAACTATCTTGCAAAAATAAGATAAAAACACCTTCAAAGCTAGTTTCTACACACAGTATATTAACCTCATTAACTAAAATGCAAATGTTTCATATGGTGACATTAATATTGCAATGAAATATGGACATGTGATTGTTCTCATCACCACAGTTTAAGTGCTAAAACTACATGAGTGAAGTCTAGTGTCAGAGGTAAAGGTGTGTGTTTTACATCTTTAACTTTGCTGAAGTACCACACATGCTGTGCTATACTCTGAATATTTCTTTTGAAGCAACACATTGTATGTGTATTCCCTTATAGCTCTATATGAACATCAGCGGGACGTTTTGACAAATGTAAATGTGCAAGTGCAACTTTTCTCAATGATTAGGAACGGTGAGATGTTTCCATGGATAATGAGAGTGAAAAAAAGTTCCAATGTGTTTCAGCATCCTGTAAAATCAAAAGTAACATGCAGAGATTCCAAACAGTATGATAACACTGTTATAATAACAAGATAATGTGATGCCTTAATACATTTGAACTTTTTCTGCCTATCAGTCTGTCTTTTCTCATTATACAACAGTCAAGGGACATGTATGCTTAGATTTTCACTGATGTGAAGTAAGATACCACCTTAAAATGGATTGAAAAAAAGGCAGAGTGAGAAGAAGATGGACAGGCCAATAGTGAGAGTATGTGAGGAATGTGTTCTGGGCTGTGGATAGATGTGTTGGGAGAGTAGGGGGCCAGAGGGCACTCTTTCCCCCCGTGGAGATCTCTCCAGTAGGGTAGACAGTGATAGTATGGACCCCTGATCTCCCGCCCCACCAACAATCTCTGCATGTCCAACTCCTGCTGATTACCGGCGACTCTCCTAAACAATGCCTTAATTTTCCATGCTCACCCTCTCTGTTTTCCTCGGTCTGTCTCTCTCGCTCACTCTGTTCTGTCTCCCTTAGAAATGCCTGTCCTCTCTGTCTCTTTGCCATGTTTGCGCACGTGCACGGAGCAGCTGAAACGACTGGCTTCAGTTATTCTTTTTTCCACATATGCTCCAGATTCCTGCAACTCAAACAGGATTAAACTGATGAAGACGGTGAATGAGCGACAAGGCTCCTGAAGTCTGTTGCTAGTCAGAATAGATATATTCGGTGGTAGTTTAGCACAATTCATCATTCTAATTTGAATGTGTGTCTGCTTCACTATAGGGGTCCAAATGCATACATACTCCCTAAGTGAATTGGTTACAGGCCCCTTGTCTCCTACACACATCTCACACAAATTAACTTAGACAATATTGAAAAGCCCTCATTATGCGTAACTCAGATATATTGCTTTGGTTTATTAGGAAAAAACACAGAAACTAGAAATATGATCTATTTCTGTGGTGCTCCCTTTGCCATTTTGGTCACTCCCACTCACTACTATAAAATCCATTAAATGTGAACTTTCATTTGCCTTGTACATAAACACACACCTGCGTGAGTACAGAGAGTCACATAAACACATCATGAGTAAAAAAAAAATGAGTAAAAACTTCAGGGAGGTCAGGTTTGGCATCAGGTTGCTTTATAAGTTTTTATTTGCCAAATTTAGGTCACATATCAGTCTGGAGAGGAAAAAAGTGAAGCAAACTGTTTCCACAAGAAATAATCCTTATCGTTCCCATCAGAGAGAGGTCATTTGCGTTGTTCGACATTCACAGTGCTTCCCACTACCCTACAGTTGTGCCCCAACCTCCTTTGAAGTCAGCTAGAATTACTTATGACACAATAAGCTGCAACAATGAAGCAACAAAAGAGACTTGAATTTGCAGGGAATTCCTTTTTACCAAACTCCACCCAAACAACACTACAGACGCGTTTTACTATAGTGTAATACAAGGAGTTGGTCAATCTAAATGTGCTAGCAGGTGGCAGATTTGCAGCCTTTGAAACATTCTAGTTTGGATTCTGAAAATATATGATAGTGCTTTTAATATGCTCTCCAATGATTAACATCTCGATGTAATCCAGGCTTGGCAGAAGGACTTAAGCAGAGCTTTAACACTGGCTCCATGCCAGACTGGCGCTGTGACTTGTCTTCTCACAGACAGAGGGATGAGCCTGGGACGGGACGGGAGATGCGGGGGCCTGGTTGGACTGGCTGCAGACACAATACTGGCACTGTGTCAACAGACACTGATCAAGAATAATCTTACTCGCTCAAATAGAAGGCACCGACATTCATGTTCTCGATATTTACAGATGCTATATACATGTCGCCTTGTACAGCAGAAAATGGAAAATGCAAAATAAAAAAGTTCAGTGCAAAATGACATAATTTTGCATATTGTGCAACAGATTACAAATATGTTTTGAGAATAAAACTTGATCCAGAGAAAAAGTTAAGAGGTAAAAGAAGCAGCCATAGCTAAGTTCTTCATCACTGAAAGTAGAGCTAGAAATTTCTTAAACGGTCCCTATCACTTTCCATGGTAATTATTGCTATAATCAAACACACTTATGTGTATTTTACCAAGTCTTGTAAAATCCCCGGTTTCTTGTATCTATATTTGAATGGTTTGTTATGAGAAGAGGGAGCCATTTGGACATAAAACACTGTTAATAGTCAGAGCATCATTAAGGGATCTTTCTCATAACTGGCTTCACGGGGGGCAGAGGAATGATCAAGAATAATGTGCGGTGCTTTGTAGCCACCCAGGTCACAGCCTGCATACAAATCCCCAATAAGGAGGAGAGGCAGGGAAGGAGGGAAGGCTGGGGAAGAGGCGGGGGGGGGGTCTCAAACAGTGGGTGGGTTTGAGAGGGGAAGAGAGAGACAGAGGATGAGGATAACCGATCTCAATAAGGCAGGTCATTTTTGTGTAGCAAGTTCAGAGATTCTATGGGTCCTTGTGGGGAAGAGGTGGAGGGAGGTAAAGGGGAGGGAGGCTATTTGGGAGAATTGGAGGAGTGGAGGGGAGAGGTAACAGGGTAGAGTGGGGGAGTCTTGTGCAGGCTGAGGCCCAGAGCTGTATTCAGTGGGGGTAGGCTGCTCCAGCTCCAACACTACTACAAAGCTGGACTCCTAGGGTTCATGAATAAGGCGAGGAAATGATCAGAAAAAAGGGAAAAGAACCCTGAGAGATGTTTAGACAGATGGCCCACTTAAAACGACGCAAGGACACAGAGAGAGAAAAGTGATTTTAATGAAACTTCAGATTCGGCAAATAATTGATCTTTATTTCCCCCCTTAAAATCCCAGCAGAAAGGTGAGAGTAAATTTGATGTGTTACAAGTGCCTTTCCAACAGACATTAAAAGGTACTGGTTGCTTTAAATCCTTTAGATTGAATTAAATTGACATCATGAGACGGGGCTGGAAGAGAGAGAGAGGGAAGAGAAAAAAGAAAGAGGCAGGGAATCAAATGGAAGACGTTCAGAAAAGAGCTGTGGCGCCAAAGAAAATAGATAGCAGGGGACTTCTCTCCTCCTCCAGTCATTCTTAAAGAGCCACTGAGAAGCTTTGAGGGAGAACATGCTAGTCAGTATTTTTAGAAATTTCATTTGATGGGATTCTGGCAAACATCTCTGCTCTGGGCCTTAGATGTAATATCAAATGTTACTTGCCGGGGACAAGATGATGTTTTATGAATTTAGTGAGCATGAATTATTAATAGCCAAACTGCTATCAAATATCTAAAATGTGCAACTAATTATGTGATGGGGAAGACCAAAAAAAAGCTATTGCTTCTGTGATTCTATCAAATTAATGCTGATTATTTGACCATATCAAACCTTCACACTTGAGTTCTCTCATAAGAGAAAAAAGCCAGAGGAGGTTTCAGAGGTTTTCACTTGAATAAGACGGTTATTGAAGGCTTTGAATAGGGCAGAAAATAATGTATAAGGTGTAGAGCAAAGGCTCAGTACATATACACTGCAAAGTGGCATAAAGAAAATCACCAAGCCCACAGTTTAGGCAGAAAGGACGGAGAGCCTCCTGGTGGGAGCTTCACCATATTCATGCTGCACAGTGTAGGTACGCTGCGAACCCACTACCTATCCTTTGTAATCATAATCCATTTCCACTGCTATTGTCCTGCATGGAAAAGGCTCACTCCATGGGATCACCAAATGAGTGAGAGAGAAAGAACGAGAAAGAGCAATAACAGTGTAGAAATTGTGAGTGTGTGTGCGTGTGCATGTGTGTATTGAAGGGGGATCTCACCAGCTGAATGCCTATTAGAAAGTCCCCCTGAAACCAACCTGCCTATCCCACCCACAGTCTCCCCTCGGCCTCACCCAAACCTACTGAGGCCTAATCATACGCTTGGATTTCTCTTAGATGACACAACCATAGCATTGTGGCAGTGACAGTTAACCTCTCCACTTCTACAACATGGAATTAGATTTAGGATGGCGATGAAAACCAAAACAGCTTGATTCTGAGCCTGTGTTCCAGTCTTAACCTAACATGTGAGCTGTGTTTATTAAACCCTCTAACACAACCCTCTGAGGTACGCTTGCGTATGGGTGTCTATGTGTGTGTATGTTTGCCCAAAGGCCCGTCTGCCCTGCTCGGGCGCTCATTACTGAGTGAGTGAGCGATAGCTGTTCTGCTTGGGCGACGAAGGGAGCAAAGAGGTACGCCTCAGAAAATAGGTTTTTCTGGATTTTGATTAATCACATTTTGTGTTTCTCGGTTAGAGAAATCACATCAAAAGGTAGAGGATGGACTTTAAACACTCATAATATTTGAGAGTCATCCACACACTGTATGTGCATAAGTGTGAAAATTTATAGGTAAAATTTGGGAAAACACAATGAAAAATGAGTTTCCAAATTTGCACTGGATCAAAAAATCTCATCTTTCACAAAATAAATACACCAGAAATAGAAAAAGAAAAAAAGAAGCAGAGAAAAAATGGAAACAGCAGCTTATACATGCTTCTGAGATTCAATTTTGTTTGTACGTATAGGGAGGCGATGCTCACTTAGACCCAAACACGTTGACCTTTCTAAGAGTCCTGTGATTATGATGGCCTACCATTACTGCAAACACTCCAGGTGAATACACTGCACTAGATACACATATGTGCAACAGTGGTCTCAACAGCTCACCAGCATTGATTTTCACTTAAGTCCTACAGGTCCAGCATACACCTCTAACCCCCCGCCATCCACAATATTTACCTAGTTGCCAACAGGGGATACCCTATTGTCAGGGTGCTGTGGTGACAGTTAGGTGTACAGTGTGGCTGAAAGGGCCTCTCCTTTGACATCTGCGCCGGCTCTTTTCAACAAGGCACCGCGGGGGAGCCATGTATGAGATGGCCTCTTCATTTGTTTGTTCCTGCTCTGTTTCCATCCACCTGACCGTCTAACTGCTCTATTTCTCCTGACCTTGCTTTTCTTCAGCTCTTGCCATCTCCTCTCAGTATGTCAGATTTCTTGTATGTTGAAAATAATAGCTGTCTTTCGTAATAACTGCAGCTGTGGCAACGACACACTAAACCATTATAGAATATTAGAGAAGAGGACTGATGCACGAGAAGGAAAAATAAACTATGTATTTCATGTATAATAAATGGATGCAATAGTTTGACATTCACAACTGATTAGTGTATATTTTCACTGGTGCATCGCTCTCACTTTTCTAATATAATGTTGTCACTTCAACACGTGTTTTTTTTTCTTGATTGTTAAAGAAAAACATGGGCCATGACTTTAACTCATCAGGTTTTATTCAACATATCAACATATTCATTCAATGAAATCAACTCTATTGCCATGTCTTCATGTGGAAACAATAATATCTTATAGATAGATTTGCCATTGATGTCAGCTTTTTAGAAAATGTGGAAATTGTTTCAAAAGTTTAGGTGACACTGAAGTAAAAATTGTGCATTGACATATCAAAGTAAAACAAACATAAAGTTGCTATATACTGCACTACTCAAGTAGGTTCATGATAGTGGAGATGGTTCGAAGATAAATGGAGGTGCAGGGGCTACAAGAATGCAAAGGTCAAAGGTCAACCTGCTGGGGACAGGTGCACTGAGAGAAAATTTTACATAAAGTTTCAAACTTCCATGTGACATGCACACAATGTACAGTATGGTGCTATTTCCAGCTACTTGTAAAAAAAAAAAATCACTAATTAAAAGCCAGGCCCTTAATTTATCTATTTCTTAACCTGTTTGTTGAGGATGAGCCCCAGTCTCTCCGTTGTGTCAGGTAAAATTCAATATTATAGTAACCATCCAATTTTAATATTCATGTATGGCATATTTCCAAGTCCAACGGTGAAGGAGAAACACAGCCTACAGAGCAGATTAAAAGCAAGAGTCAAAGTCCTGGGGTGGAAGGGTGTGGAGAGCAGATTTTAATGCATGGTCAGAAGCAGGCATCATTGATTTCAACACTAAGTGAAGGACAAGGAGTGCAGAGCTCAATTCCAAATCAATGACACAGTCCAAAATGTCTACCATGGTGAGTGCACGGCTCCAAAGTGGCACAAATTTTGTCAGACATTTGAAGGAAGCTCCACGTGTACACTGAAAGGAAGAGCCGGTCAGACACTGAACCAGGTCCTCCAATCCCCTGTGATGTACACATTTGTTTTCTGTCTTATCATTTATGAAAGAATAGGGGAAAAAAAAGAGCTTTCCTATGAAATTGCATGGCATATGCAAAGGAGCACCACTTATGGGGATCCTATAGAGACCAAAGCAGTGGGTGTGATGGACTAATTAAGTAGGGCTTGTGTACTCAGACATCAATAGGTTCCATCAGACTGCACATAGCTTCTATAATGGCACAATCCTGCCCGATCATAGAGGGAATACTGCTGATTACACACCTGCACATATGCACACATTTAAACAAACTCCGCACTAAAAAGACTCAGCATTAAAATCTGTATTTGCACACTGAATATTAGTACATACAAGAATTAAATGTTAAAAAAAAAATTAATTATCCGCTTTGTCATGCTTTTACTTCATGTACACTTCACATGAAAGCAGCTTTTCCTGCTTGCAATCTTGTTTTAATACATTTAAAGAAATACAGCAAAGGAACATGTAAATCAATTTACTCTGATCTCTTTACTGGTTAAAGCGTTAGAAAAAGAGATGTCGCACAAAGAGGAAGAAAATGGAAACCTCTGACTGTTGTCCAAGTGGAGGTGTGAACAGAAATTAAAATGTTTCATATCGAGCAATCTGAAATGAATTGGGTGAGGCTAGAGGAAAGAAAAGAAAAATCAATGGATCTCTGGCTGTGGTGAAAGGGACGGCATCACGAATGGGATTTGCCAGTGGGGCACAGCAGCTGCCAAATAACCTAGAGCAAAAGAATTACAATAATACTGATGAAGTGTGTGAGGGCTTTTAGAGGCATTGCTGGAAAATTGCTCTGATGGAGGCATAACAATGCTATCTAATTCGACTGCCCTCTCTACTGCTCTGAAAAGGCACAACAACAGATGTAACACTACCTTCTGGAACAACTATAGCCAATTGTGCAAAAAGAAGGATAGAGAAGGTTGTTTTCTATTATTCTGCTGCGAGATGTATGGATGATATGTTTTTACATCATAATTTGTTTGCATCAATTGCTTCCTCAATATGTATTTCCTCTGCCTATCATCACCTGTCAAGTCTCAAGAGATGAAACTACCTGCTCTCCACGCCAGCAGTGTTTTATTATGTCAACTACCGCTAAAAAGCGAGGCGAAAACCAAGTGCAAGGTGGAAAAAAAAAAAATGTGCGAGCGGCTATTCTACCATTACGTTTTTAAGCATGCAGCTGCAAAGACGTGGCGCGTACAGGAGGGAGAGATAAGATGGGGTGAATAAAAGGATGAGAAGAACAAGCTCCCATCATCTATTTTTATGCTGCATTTAATTTACATTTTCCTTTTGCTGCCGATAAAAGTGGACAGGGAACACAAGGACGGTGACACGAGAGAGCTCCCCAGGTCAGAGGGCAGCAGTTAACCTGTCAGAAGCAGAGTACTGATTAGAATAAATCTACACACTCACTAGAGGTCAACTCCGGCCTCTGCTACCGCCTGACCCGCCACTCTCTCAGGGTGTGTGTATATGACTAACTATGCATATTAGCCGCTATGTGAATGTGTGTTTGTTTGTGTCAGCGCGTGCCCATGTATGTTTCTGTTTTGGCATGCAAACACATATAAAGGAAAGCATGAATGTAAATTGGTGCAAAGTGACACACGTCTCAACCCACTCTGAATCTTATTTATTTATTTATTTATTTATTGTTAAATGTGTTTGTCTTTTCTTGTCTGTGTGAATAAATGTGAAGAAATCGTAAATGAAAAGTAACCAATGCGATATAAATTATTTTGAATAGCGGTATATGAATACAGATATTATTATTTTAACTTTTATACCTCATTTTATTTAGATGTTCAGGTACATTTTACAGTCATCTGCCTGTCATCGTGTCAACATTATTGGAGTTGTATGTTGTTGTATGTAACAAGTCACTTTTATTCTATTATATGTACTTAATTAAGATTCAAGATTACCTGAATTGATTTTTAGAAAAAAATCATTACTTTTACTGTTTTACACATGGATATATTCACTGTGCTACTTTTATTTATTATTCTACACCTTTATGCAGATTCCAGTTTGTTCCATATCTATGTGCCGTCACAGCCACACCTCCACATGACTCAGTTCTAAGCTCTATTACTGTGATTATAGCAGCAAATATGTACGAATGAATGGTGTGTCCATTCATTTTCAGTCAACATGCATGTCACATTATCTACACTTAAATATAATACTTAAATATATTTTGTGATCACAGTTCAGATATACAGACTAGATGTGTTGTGAATGATTGATGTCGAAGATATCAGACTATGATGAATTCAACAGATAAAAGTACAGGTTAGGATGAGGACGACTATCTGTTGTTGAAATAGCACATTTACATCAAATAACAGTGGTGGAGAAAAAGACTGTAGCGTACAGTGGTTTTTTTTTTTAAGTTACTCATCACGCAAGTCAAATTTTAAGTGAATACTTTAGTTCGATGTTGGATGAGTACACTTTTAGTTCTACTTGTGTAAGTAGCAGTAGTTTTACTTGAGTTGAGCCACTTCATCCACCTCTGAGGATGTGTATTCATATTCATGTTTTTATAATAATTCTCTGCTGCCTTGCTTTCTAGTATTTCTTAGAATCAGTAAACATCATATTGTATTAACCTGTATTCTGGCAGTCTCTTTTGAAAGAAAAAAAGAAAAAAAAATCAAAGACAACAGGAGTGGTATTACACCTATATTGGTAATAATAGATGTAACATTAACTCTACCAGCAGCAATTTATCTTAAAACATTACTGGCTGTAGAAAATGACAGCTATATAAATGTAAACTGCCGAGCTGTTGTCCACATCTCTCCTTTAATGTGAGTGGAAGGGTAGGGCCCACTCAGTGTGATGGAAATCTAACGCACATAAACACTAGACTTCATCTCTGGGGCTCAGAGGGCAAGACCCTGCGGCCCTCTTACAGAGGATGAAAGAGCTATCCTTGAATAAAAGAGTGAGGCTGCCAGTGTACACATACACAGCACACTACCAGATGCATGCACACACACAGAATACCTCATATAAAGAGCTGGAGGCTATCACAGTGTGAGCCACCATGTGGGATGTTTCTGGGCCCACACCTATGGAGGGTGTAAAACCGCTGCTGTACGTGGAGGGTGAAGTGAGGTTACCCAGTGAGGCTGTGTACGTACATTCACTGATAAACAGCAGCTCCATAACATGTATTTAATCTTTTGTGTCTAGAATTAAGTGTTAAGTTGTTTTTCTATCATTGTTATCTTTATTATCTTTTTTCTTAATAAGTGATATTGCTTTTGTTAGCATTTAAAATGAGATGAAGCAATACAATGCATAAGCCACTTACACCAATGAGTGCAACAGTATTCCATTGTATCCAGAATATACAAATGATGAATCCCTTGAATTTGCATTTATTATTACAGAGAAATCTTTATTCCTTCTGTACCATGACTGACAAGAAGGAGTTCCAAAACTACCACAGTAAGAAAAAAAAACAAAAACTAAGATGATATCAGGGAGTGCAGGGATCCAAACAATGAAGCCATCATCAATCATCCCTGCTGGTTTCCTGAAGGAAGCGACATGTGGTGGTGTAGTAGACAAGGCAAACATACACTCGCACAGGTGGCTGTCATAAACACCCTAATGCATCTGTACGGAGCATGGCACGATACTGTTTAACATGTTACTAGATTTTTGTGATCAACTGGTCCTTTATATCATTTAAAGGCATCAACAAGATAAATACAACATCAGGGCATTCTCCTTTGTTTTGCTCTGTATTTACTCTCAACTACATCAGACTGTGAATGTGTTGTATCTTTAAGACCAGTGGTATAAAATTGATCTCCATAATTCAAAGCATTAAGGCTTGATACTTGGCTGTCATTGTTTCTACTTTGTGAATGCTGATGAGGTATAATAAGCTGTATTACATTGCAACATTTGTGTGACCAAAAACTTTTTTGAAAATAATCTTTACTTCACTTTTCACTCCAAATCCTTCAGTATTATGTGATTTTCCAATGTTCCTCTGCTCAGTACGTTCCCAGTATTTAAATACACTCATAAATATCATGTTATGTCCTTGTTGATACTGTGCATCGCTGTACTGTTTTAGGCTAGTTCTAACAATAATATGATTTGAGTGTTAAATTTGACTGTGATTTAATATTACATTCAAATTTAAAGCATGTGATATCTGGCTTTTTTAATAGTATAACAGAGTATGATAAAAGTAGTTGGTGCTCAGAATTAATATAATTTACACATAAGGGATAATTTGACATTTATTCAATACTTGATTGAGTTGTTTTTAACATATTACATAGTAGCAATGTGGAAAAAGTGTGAAAATGTTATTTCTGTTGCATATTTTCCACAGGGAAAGAGAGGTCCCATGAGCATATTCATGAGGTCATGTAATTCCGAAATGCACAATTCACTGAAATGGGCATAAAATTCCTCAGTGAGGCAGGTGCCTATGCAGCAGCAGCAGAAACAGAAGCACACAATGCCCACAGGTACTGTATCTCGTATCTCTTTCTTTGTGTGAGTCAGCCAGAGAGATCAGTGGTGTCAGAACTATCAGGCCCCAGCCTCAACAGAAGGGGGGTCAGGTCAGGGGAACTCTTTCTTCCTCTGACCTATTGTTCTTCCTCGGTTTGAAAACACACCGCAGCTCTTTCATCCGCGGCTCTGCACCCAGAGAAACAGGAAGTGTCTGCATCACAGACTTCATCCATCATCTCTAGCCAAAGGACCTGTCACATTTATAGACTTTTGACTCACATTGTTATCCACTTCTAACATGACTGACTCACACCATTACTCATGGAGCTATGAACATTATCATGTTAATTTTCTCCTACCATGAAGTGTTCAGGTTCGGTTCAAGATAGATATTTCTGCATTTCTTGTTTTCCACCGCTGTTAATTGACTACTACGGTTAGGGAGCAACATGACAAGTGTATGAATCTTATACAGGTTGACTTCTGCTTCCAGAAAATGACCAAAGCATCCCACTCAGACAGGCTTAACTCTCTTCTTCTTTCCTTCATCCAGCTCCAGGCCAACTCTAATAGCAATCAATGAAGTCCCAGACACAATAGCTAATTCAATTTCCCTGGACCAGTTTTCTCATCAGGGCTCAAGGTCCTGTCCCCAGCTGATAGGGCCCCACAACATGTCTGGGAGAGTGAGGATTTATCCAGGCCGTCAGCCACCCTTCTGTAATAGACACAGATAACTGGATTGTTCGAGGAGGCGGGAGAGTAGGGTGAGGTGAGAACCAGCTCACCTGCCTGCGTGCCCAAAGTGAGGCCCCTGCACCCAGCCGCGAGACACATCCCCCGTCCCTATCTGTCACCTCTCCCCTTTCCTCCTCCATTAAAAAAGAAACTTAATCAAGGCACCTCAACTCCCACTTTGCTGTCTTCAATGAGATTTCAGAGACTTAGGGCAAAAGGAGCACAAAAAAAAAAAAAAAAAAGCAGGGGACCAAGGAGGAGGTGGAGGATTGTGGTGTATGTCTGAGGGGGGGCCGAGGGGAGATTAACATCTGTGTGGCTTCGGTTCACTTACCTGGAGTTCCCAAATGATTCCCAGAGAGCAAAATGGTGCATATCCCAAACGGCAAAAAAAGTGAGAGAAGAGAGCATAAGAAGAGAGGCGGCACCCTCCTTAGGCTGTCTGACAGCTGGTGACCCATGGGGGCAGAGGTTTGAGGAGAAGGGATCAAAGATAAACCAAAAAGGGGAGACAAGCAGTATGTGAACAAATATATGGGGGGAAAGATGCAGTCAATGATCTCTTTCTGTCTCCTTCGATCTTTTGACTCCTTTCTAGCCCCCCCCTCCCTTTTTTTTTCCTTGGCCTTTCAGCTCTCCTGGACAGTAACCTGCTGTCCACACCAGTCATAGTAAATAAAACAAGGCTGGAGTGAGGCCTAAGAGCGCAACAATCTCCTACATGCTCTGGGACAACAGAGTAAACAATACAAACATCAGAGACACAACAGCCCTCAGGCTCTGCATTCTAGCTCTCACACAGCCTTTGTGAAGTGTGTGTGTGTGTTTGTCTATGTACACGCACACACTTTTTTTTTTCTTTTGCATGTACATGCACGTTCAAATGTCATGTTCAGCAGTGTGAAAGCAGATATACTTACGTCTCTAGAACCATTTTGGATCCCTGGTGAGAAGACACCTGATGGCAGATGCTGCAGTCTGATGGCAACTGAATTATCCAAACACACCAAACCATTATCTCTAACTAAGTCAATTCGCTCACACACACACACTCACAAACACACAAAAGGGTTCAAGTCTACATGTGCATGAAAATATGTAGTCGCGGGTAAAAAAAAAAAAAAAAAAAAGCAAACGTTACAATCAACTGTCCAAACGGCTATCAAATAAAAAGAATGGGGGAAAAAAAATCTACCACAATTCAGCATGCATGGAGCAAACACTTATTCTTTATTCAAGCCTTTTGCAACAAAGGAGAGTGGCACCACAACCAAGAGAAAAACAGATTTCCATTCCTAATGCATCAGACATGGTGGAGAGATGTTGTTTCTGAGGTCTTGAATGTTGTTAAATGTGCCGGCAGTTGTCATCTGTCTGCTGTACGACCAGTTAAAGCCGCCATGGCAGCCCAGTCCAGTCTGCTGTACAATGAGCTGGACGCCAGCCAAAACCGTCTCCCCTCCAAACATCACATATTTTAGACAGCCCTTTCAACTCGCACAGGGTGGAGAGAAGGCCAAATTCACAGAAAGAAAAAAAAAAACCAAAAAAAAACCAAAAAAAAAATGAGATAATTCAATTTCTTATGGAATGAGAGAAAAGGCTGGAAGTCTATGGAAAAAAAATCTGAAAAATTTAACATAGATATCTGAGCTGAAACAATGAAATAACGTTGCCGGTGTGATTAATGAAAATGTCATGTAATTGTTTTCATCATAGCGTTTCATTATTCCGTGTCCCCTTGCCAAAGCCTGAACCGAAGCAAGAATTCATAAAATATGTAATTTAGCGCTGACCTTTGGCAGAGTTCAGCAGGTCCCCATCTGTGTGTGAGGAGCAGAGAGGAGCAGAGAGAGAGAAGAATGATGACCCCTTTAACAGCTTGCCTGCGACTACCTGCTGATCCAAAAACACTGGCCAGACATGAAGCCCCTGCATAGTCAAAGGATCAAACAGGGCTAGAGAATACTGCTTATTT
The DNA here is from genome assembly GCA_037367365.1 of Apogon talboti. Lineage (NCBI taxonomy): Eukaryota > Metazoa > Chordata > Actinopteri > Kurtiformes > Apogonidae > Apogon > Apogon talboti. The sequence continues at coordinate 17,157,430 of JAPQRQ010000015.1, read as the reverse complement.
CAGAGAAACAGAAAGAGGGGGTTTTGGGTGGGGAGTATGTGTATGTGGGGGGGT
>JAPQRQ010000015.1:17126898-17155052 GCA_037367365.1 Apogon talboti | reverse complement strand
GGGGATATAGTTGAACATTTTAATGGGAGATTTTGCCCCCCCCCCCCCCCTTACCCCTACTCCTTGGCCCTTACACTTGGCCCTACCCCTTGAAACAGAGTCGTAAGGGGCAGTGGTTGAAACATTCCCCTATGAAATGAGACAACCCTTCCAGATCTGTTACGTCATCTGTGGTCATCGGTGTCGCTATAAACAGATGCGACAACTTTGTTTGCGACAGAATCCCCCATCAGCAGCTGTAACTGCCTCTGTTTATGGGCTCTGTGCATCTTTTCGCATCTATCAACCACAACCTGCAGAAATGCGATCTATAACACATTGAAACGGCATTAAATGGACGATCCAATGATTTAAGTTATTTACGAAGAAAATCCGTACATTTGTGTTTCTTTTCATCACACCGCCAAACTTTTTTGCCGTGTTTACCTCCATCTTGCCGACGATTTGAACAGAATCCTGGGAGATTTCTCAAACCCCTGCGTTTGTAGTGTGGTCCTGAAAAATCTCCATTTCGAAGGCCTGACAGCCCTCCCCCTTAGCCCCTCCCCTCCGACTCATCGAGAATCGAGACACCCCTACCCCTTCACGTGAACGTGCATGTGCAGGGACAGATGTAGGGGTAGGGCCACGGGAGAAGGTCAAGGGTCAAATGGGATTGGGCCTAAATCTCAGTAATTCCTGCAAATACAACTGAACCCTTCACTTATTTCTTCAAGGTTTACGTTTGCATCTGTGACAGTACATTCTGAGGTTTGTGCACTCAAAAACAGACAATAACTTAGGGTAATTCATCACCGCAGCCCTGTGCATAGGGATGACAAGTAAATGAGATCTTTTCTCTAGAAAATTACTTTAATAAGTCAGTAACACAGCAGGAAGGGACTGAAAGCCACACACGCATAACAGTGTTTCTAAGCCAAGCAAAACTCCAAACGTCTGCATACAGCTGTTTGACAGTTTGAGTTAGGAATCAACAACCGATAAATTCAAGTTCTTGCTGACAGCCGTTGGATTAACAACCTGTGTAATAAACACTTCCAACTGTTGCAGCAAAATCGCTGCTCTCTGGGTACAAGGTTGGCCCTGAAACTATGATTAATATTTCAATACAGCAATTAGAGCCATGAATCTGCTCTTTGATAGATCCTCATTCTTCAGTGTAGGAACCAGTGTAATTACATATATTTTATGGATGTACACTTGATCCTCTCTGGCATGAATAATTGGCTATTAAAGTCTGGTGGAGGGAAACAAGATAACTGTATCGTTAATCATCACTTTATAATGTCCTCGTTTGTAGCTTCAGCAGTGAAACTAACGCTGAGGATTAGTGTGTCACTTTCTGAACACTTCTTTAGCGTGTCTTGTTTGGCATAATTATCGAGTGTTTTGGACGATCAGCAGGTTTCTCTCCTTTGACTCATGAGTTCCTCACCCTAAACTGGATCCAGGTCTCAGATCTGTGACACGCAACCAAAGTCTGAGCAGAGACCCCCCCACACACACACACACACACAAACACACGCATCAACTCAACAGACTGTCAATGCAACTGTGGTTGTCCCTCCCTGTCTCTGCTTACCTGAGGGTATTCATGTTCTCTCATGTCAGACTGGGGAGTTTCACTGCACTACACCTATTTACACATTTATTTGGCCTCGGGGCAAAACACAAGTTGTTTATCACTCAGTTTGTGACTACGAATGCCATAAGTATGTCTGAAAATGAAGTGAAAGAACAACAGACTGGCTGTGAAATGAAGCAAATGACTGCAAACTATTAATACATACACAGTAATACATTACACAGTTTTATTCAGTAACACAAAGGGCATAAAGCAGGGGTGTCAAACATAGGGCCCGCGGACCAAAACTGGCCCTTCAAAGGGTTCGATCCAGCCAGTGGGATGAATTTACAAAGTGCAAAGATTAAACAGAAGACATGAACAGTCAAGGGTGTCACTGAGTCTGGACAAACTGTATTGATATTAAAGTTAAATACTATATTTTTCAGATCCAGATGCCTGTTACTGAATGTTTTGCACCTTTGTAGGTCAACTATGATCTGTACGTTGTAATGCACATGTGTTCATGATAACATGAGGGGAATTCTGCTAAAATGTTGCTTATTTTTCTTAAGAGGTTTCAGGTTGTTCAGGCCTTTCGCATTTTTTGTTTGTAAATATAAACATTTTCATACTGTAATTGTCTTTTGTTTTACACTAAACACAGAGAAAAATTTGGAGTTGTCATTATTTATCAGTTATGCTAATATTTTACGGGTCCGGCCCAATTGAAATTAAATCGGATGTTTGTGGCCCCTGAACACAAATGAGTTTGACACTGGCATAAAGCAAACATATAACAAATAAATATGACAGTTTTAGGATTTTTTTTACCCCAAAAAATCCTTTTCAATGTATTACGAAGCATAAATCAAATGAGTTCTGCATTACTTTGAAGACATTTGAGCTGTAGTTTTGAGGTTGTGGAGGCAGATAGTTTTTTTCTATCAGACACCTGCACTGCACTGCCCCCCTGTGGCCGCTCACTGACATAACAGCTGTGACTATATCACTTACTCAACACATTATGATTCATCAAAGCTGTTTCCTGTTGTAATATCCTGTACAATCAGGCAGACATGGGCACTATTATATACACATATAGATAAAAGAGTTCAGGTTTGTGTGATTTATGTTTTACTCATCCCAGGTTTAGTCTGGATTCTGCCTTGGTATCAGTTTTGGGGGTATCAGTCACTTCCTGTGTATATGGTTTGCACTACTGTAAATCAGGCTTAAAAGCACAAAAACCACATCACTACCAACTCACATGTGGTACAGACACAGATACATATGAACTTACTACCCACCAGGAGGTTCACAGTATCACAGCTCACAGCTCAAAAGAAATGAAATAAAAAGAAAGTCACCCATTGCAGCTGCTGTTGTGGTTTAACAGACTGGGATGAAGATGATGAAGACGATGATCTCCACCTTTCTATGACTGCCAGTAATCAGTCATATCCAGACCTACAGTAACACTTCATTAGTGCTGTACTATTACTGGACAAAGGTCTGACTCCATTCGCTAATACTCTGATGAAAGGATAAAAACTGTGAGCGGTCAGATTAGTGGGTTTTTCTTTAAACCAATCAGGATGTTTTATTTGGGGAGAAGGTGAGGAAATGAAAACATGACATTAGAAGGCACATCTATGGCACAAATGTATCATTTTCGATGTGAAGTTTCAGTTCAGGGGTTGGTCTTTGAAACAGACACAGAAAACAGGAAGAAGGATGAGAACTGAAATGTTGGGATTATTCCAACATGGTACATCCTGATAGGCCGAACACTTTGACTACATTTACACTGTAGGTTTACTACAACACTGCACAGATCTGACACTTCACCACTTCAGGTGCAGCCCGCTTTACATTCTAATTATCTTCTTTTGTTTAATAACAGGTGGATTTTTAAGTGCATTTCCTCCACCTACTACCCAACAGTGAGGACCACCGGTCTGATTTTACACACTTTAACCCTTAAAGACCCAAACATCCACCTTCAACCTAAACCATCTACTGATGTAACTGTTTAATACCTGTTGATCCACTAATCTTATCAATACATGTAAATAATTGGTGTAAATAGTTATTCATCTTTTCATGGTCATCAAATGTGACCCATTTGGACGTTCAGAGGCTCCGTCGTTACCATGGAAACACTGTCATCTTCAGTGATTCACCAGTAAAACCCATGGAGTTGGATCAATGCCAGTGGATGGACACACTGGGTTTATGTTCAATTAATGACAGATTTTGTTGAAAAAGTCATTTATTCTTGAGTTTTCTGTTTTTGACAGAATAACCCTCAACTTTAATCTGAGCTTTTATGAACATCCACATAAATATAGGAAAATACCTGATGTTCACTGAAAAAAAACACAAAATACAGAGGATAAAGTCATAATAAATGGTGGTAAATCTCTTAAGAAATGTTAAATATAGAGAAATATACATTCGGGAACTGCCACAGAAGTAGGACTGGGTCTTCATGGGTTAAACATGAATGGGTCAGGATGTCGGGGCAGAACCATCTGTGTCCTGCAGTCACAAGGACAACGACAGAACCATGGGTTGATTTCCTATGGTTCATTTTCATACAAATGATCATTTTTTGCAAAAAAAAAAAAAGCAAAAATCTTTCAGTCTGAAATGTTGAAATGAGCAAAAACTAAGACCAGAACCTTAACATTCTAATGTGTATCAAGTTACTTCACACAGACTTGTATAAATAATGCACATTTTTCCGTGTTTCCATGGAGATCTTGCACCTCATACAACACACTCTTCACCATTGTGTAAAACCGTGTCCAGTATGGGGACCTGAACTCAGCCACAGTCCAACGTGTCGTCTGCGCTGTCATTAGTTTGTTGTCGTTGTGCGGCTCAGACCCAGACCAGAAAGACCGAGTCCAAACGGCGCTGAATGTTTGGCTGATGACGGTAGAAGGTGAGCCCACAGTTGTGGCGTCATCTCTTCAGGAGGCTGTTAACGGCCTTCAGTTCATCGGCCGATAAAGACGTCAGACTGTAGCCTCTGAGCTCCGGTTTACCTTCAAACACACACAGCACAGGGTTACAACAGGTGTTCATCCGCTTTGAGTTTATTTAGATGGGATTTGGTTTCATTTTTACACACGCAAAAGTAGTAGTTATTGGTGTGTTTACAATTTTTTTATTTTTTTATTTAAGTTTAGTGTTACATTCTATTTAGTTTTAAAAGTATATTTTGAATGTATTTTTTATTTGAGCGTCAGGTGTGGTCTTCATGAGGACTTGTTGGTTTTGGTGGAACTGAATGGTTTTAGTTGAGATTATGATTTGGTTTTATGGATTTCTTTTCCAGGTTTTGAGGAAAACCTTGATTTATAGAAGCTGAAAAGGTCAGAATAAAGACCCGTCATATCAAATACAGGGTGTCAGTAAAGACTGTACAGTTTAACAAGTTTATCACAAAAGCAAATGAAGACAAATTACGATACAGAACTGATGAACATATCTCAACAGTTGCTGTTGCGATCATTTCTTTTAAACAGTAAAAAACACTGGTTCATTTAAAGATGGCAAATTGTACAAAATCATTTTATTCTAGACTTTATGAACCATTAACACTATATATTTATTTATTTTACTTCTCAATTTAGTGCTAGTTTTCGTCAACTACAACCTCCTAAGACCCAGGAAAGCCACAGGGTTTTGAGTTTTGGCTTTTTTTTCATTAAATAATTGCTTATATTGGAAACATGATGCAACATTTTTTCCAGATGCATTCTTAAAAAATTTTATGAAATGTCATTTGTGGTGGACAGCTGTTTTTTTGTTTGTTTGTTTTTTTGTATAAAGCTGTGAATTTCTTGTCCTCATGTGGACAGAGGGTCTTAGGAGGTTAATCACAAACACATCACAGTGTGTCTTCATGATGAAAGTCAGTGAGTAGTAGCAGGTCTTTCCACTTCACTTGTGTTTTATTGTGGCCGAGGCGTTTGTCCAACGATAACATGAAACTTTTCCCCTCGTCAGCTGCATTACCAGAGGAATAATTATCGAGTTCCCTCCCTGTTTCTGCAGCGATGTGATCGACTACAGACTGGAATCAGTTTCCACTCCCACTTCCAAACGCTGAACCACTGAGACACGTTCAGAGTTTAACGATACATCAGAGACCTGCAGAGGATGGACCTCTCATACAACTATTTATTTTCTGTACAAGCATATTTTATTGGAGGAGAGACATTCCTCTGGTCCAGACTGAAAGATCAGACTGGACGAGGACATTCCGGCTTGTTTTTCTCTCAGTTTTGACAAGTCAGTGAAGAGGTCAAAGGTCAGCCGTATGTGGGGGCACAAAAATGTTAATAAAAATACACAGAATAAGAGAAAATAACCACTACTGTCTGCCACATCTGGAAGATTCATTCTGAACAGAACATCTGAACGCAACAATCATTCAAAAATAATTCCAGTGTCATTGTCATAAAACTAGAGGTTTTAGCTTCAGCCTTTCTTAAGTAACATAAATGATGATTTACCTAAATGGCGTAGACACGGACGTGTATCAAGTTAAGTCTCTGCTGCTTTACAAAAATCATGAAATATGCAAAACTGAGACCAGAGCTTCCTCTGGACACTTGTCTTGAACAACGAGTCCAGTTAGTCTGTTGGAATAAAGTCTTTATGAATATGTTTCAACTGTGATTTATTTTAGATTTATGGCTTTGTTTGCTCATGTCGTACCTACACGGCGTACAGTTTTAATATAGAAAACTATGGACTCACGTTTTGTCTTTGGCTCAAATAAACACTAAAATACATTAAAATCATGATTTATCCATAACTCTTAATCAAACTCATTCCTCGTGAAATGAATACGATAAGAAAAGTGAAGTCGTTTACACACATTCAGACTCCTGATCGGTCAGATGAACCTCTGGTTGTGACTGGATTTAGATTCATGTGTGTCATGTTGTATCTTTCATGAGCTGTTACACATTCATACATTACACAATAATTACATACTCATATTTTACCCATATCATGCAGAACTAATGAACATCTAAGATTTACAGAGTTAAATGCAAGTTATATTTGTTTGGGGATTTGGGACAGATGTTTACGCCACTCAGTAGTTCAGCTCATATAGTTGTAGATGGTAGCAGTAGTAGTAGATATAATAATACATGTATAATTTCCATATTTATGAATCTCAGACATGTCGTTATGATGCAATAAATTAGCTCATATTTTGCACATACAAAAGTTTTGGGAATGAAGCTTGGTTCATTCCCAAAACTGCTGCAGATTTTTTTTATTTCCACATTTCTGAGGTACACTGAAGAACCATTCGAGGTACTACATAGGTGTCAAAGAAAATCAATGACAAATAAATCACATTTAAGTAAGAATCCATTTGAGTCATTGTCAAAACTTTGGCGCATGAGTGTAGTACCAGTATGTTTACAGTATTAGACCTGAGCTGAACATGGTCTTTGTAAATGTACTTTCATGTATATTCTTTTGTCTTAAAATGTAAATTTATTGATGCGCCTTTAGGACATTAATGTTTTTGTGTAATTATGAGTTTTGTTTTTATGTGAAGTTTGTGTTGGAGTCTGTTTTGTTGATTCCAATTCTAACTTAATGATTATGTTGAATGTCTACATCCATGATAAACTGTAAACCTCTTCACTATGTGTAGGACTAGAGTCATTCTTCAATGTTCATCTGTTCCTCTCTGTACAGCAGCAACTGTGTACAATGCTACCTACTGTTATTTTAGAAAGTAAGTTAACTAGCATCAACAAACAACCAGCTCCCATCGCAAAACAGACTCCAACACAAACAGCAATATATTAAACTTTTCATATTTAAACTAAATATAATAAAAATAATGAGAACCTCAACTCCACCTCTGTCTAATATTTTAATCAATAAAACAACACAAAGTCCCTTTTTCACTTCAATGAACAGTTAATGTGTTTATCTTTAGTACCTGAAATGGCTGTAATTCACTTTAAATCAGATAAAAAACACACAATAAATCAGAGTAAAGGGGGAGATATTACATACTTTCATCAGTTAACTGTTACTCAATTGAACACTTTTTTCTTTACCAGTTAATATTAACATTATGTCATAAAACACAAACTATCACAGCTTAATCATAATATATCAAACACAAGGAGGCTGATGCTGTAAAACACAGCTTTTGGACCGCACTGTACTGGCCTTCATCACAAGAAAAACTCTGAATCTAGACCAAAGTCACATCATTTTTCATACTAATATTGTTTCTCCTCCAGTTGAAAACTCATCTGTACTCAAACCAAAAAGCTCTTCATACCTTGTATCTCATTCAGACGGTTGACCTTTGCCTTCAGTCCATTGCGGAGATCATTTATTTCTTTGTCCAGCTGCTCCTGATCTACAGATCAAACAGATGGCATTCCATTTATTCATGAGACTGTGTCTAAACAATAACGCAAATTAAATCTGTGGTAGGTTTTTACCTCTCTGAATCATCTCTTTGGTTTTGGCTGCAGGGAATTTAATGAACATGTTTCCAAAGCAAACTTTCACTTTTTCTGTAGAGAGCATAAACAAGGAAATAACATGTCATCAATCAGACGCTGAAGAGCATCTGCAGCTTTTCACTGGGTCAAAGAGAAAAAGACTGTTTCTACTGTGAAGTCACTGCAAAGTACTGTAGAGTGTACAAGTGTTGAAACAGGACGCAGGAAACATCCATGTTCCAGATCTGCGTCTCTGTTTCACCCACCTGAATCTGAAAACTCATTTCTCAAAGCGCTCAGTGCCTCTCTGTTCTTGTTTCTCTTTGCGTCAAGATCCACGATCTAATAAATCAAGAGAACAAATAAAAACGTGAGGCAAGTCACTGAGGAACACAGAGAAGTAAAAAAGGGGTAATGTCTCTGTTTGTGAATGAAACCGACTCACAGTGATTTCTGTGTTTAACACTGTAGGGTTAGGAGGGAAATGATGAATATAATAAAGTCTCAGAGGAACTGACCTACATTATAGTGATGGTTCAAAGTATTTGTTACTGTTGCACAAAAGACTTTATTTTAATGACAGTTTTCACAATTTGATTTTATGTTGAGATTTTTATTTTATCTCAGGGTTTTTGATTCCATATTGTTTCACATTTTAATATCAGATTTATGTATCACTGTTCTGCAAATACTCATCACGTTCTAACCATAGCTAAAAGATAAATACTGGTCTCTTCAACTGTCTTTAAACTTTGAAAACTGATACGAATTTATTTCTAGGGGTAAAAGTTTTGGCTCAGCCCAAATATTAACAGTTTTTGTAAAAATACATATTTTATTTATTTCATACTCATTAAACTCTTTAGCATGTCAAAAATATATGTCCATATCCAATCAGGTAGGACCAGCAAATATTTGGCATTTTTACTGGTAAAAAGAGTAAAAAAAAAAAAAAACATGTAAAGTTTCTTATCACATCAAAGCTCTCATCAGAAAATAATCAAATTAAACCTTCAGGGAAAATTGTGAGAGGTGTTGATTCAGCTTCAGTATCAGTGAACTTTGAGGCTGAAACCTATGAATTACTTAACAATGGCTGCATAAAATGTCAATAAAATACAGTGCTTATTCCAGCTTTAGCTTTAATAACTTTTAATTCACAAAGTAATGTTACTGTTGGCTGCTTTAATCAACCTTTTGAACTGATCCTGAACATAACACTGGTATTTACTAAATATCTATCTACTGCTCAATTTCTACACTTCAACAACTTATCATTTTCTCAAAATTTTCTGCACTGGAATTCTCTAAATTCTCAGTAGGTCTAGTGTCTATTAAGATACTTTAGCTAACGAAAAAGACATTTCCTGCAGTAACTGGGGAGAGATATCAGACCTAACAAGAACAGAAGAAAATAAATGTTACATTGAAACTAAAAATATTACTACTTTTACAGTTATCCTTAATTTTTTTTCTATGATTTACTGTCACAGTGTCTGAGCTTGGAGTAAAGTAGTTCAATAACTGACAACGTGAAATTGTGTTAAAGAAAAAATATGATTTTAATAGCAACGGTAGTTAGCTTAGCCGTTAGCATCCGGGTCATTTCCAATAATTTCTTAAACGTTTCCCTCCAGGTGAAAATATTGAGGTGATTATTAGATGCTTATCGTTAAAAAGTCAGCGTTAAGTGTGTTACTTGTTGTTTAGTGGCGAGAACATCCTCAGCTGCCTCTTCAACTTCTGTCAAATACTCCAAAACACGCTCGGAGTCAGGATCCATGTTGGCTGTGTGCCGTCAAAATATGTTCGGTCTGCAACAGTCTGCGAAACAAAGGGACCGGAACCAACTGGTACTGAGGGCCTGGAACACGGGCTTTATAGTTTTATATATTATATTATTGTGTGATTTACAGCTGATATTACCAATCACTAATGAGATTCTATATGACCTGGATGGGATTCTGCTCTACATGTTTTGACACATGAGCCTGGAAAAGTGATTTCTCTTAAAGTAGCATGAAATGACGCCAGGTTCATCTATATTTATGCTCTATTTGGATCGAGAAGAGAGAGTTGAAGAAGGATGATGTGTATTCTCAAATTCCACTGTTTTTACCACATATTTTGGCTCCGGCAGCTTTACCATGTGTGGAACCAAAGATGGAGAAAATGGAAAACAAAATGTTCCTTAAACTAAAATGAAAGACACAAAAAACAATTTAATGGATGTGAGATGGAAATAATATCTCTGTGCATCAGTAAAATGTCAGTGTGCATAAACTATAGAGAAGTCAAACTATTGAGATGTAAATTAGATCTACAAGTGCAGGGGCTGTTATTGAACAAGGCCTGGTAAATGAAGTAAAATTGTACTTGTAGTTCCATTTTATTGTACATAGAATAACCTGATGGTTACTGGTGAAAGATGTTTTCTGTCATGTTGGTTTCATTTTCTACTATGGTCACATATTTCAGCTGTTCATATTTCTGATCCTATCAACAAAAATGCGTCTTCATCCTCGTCAGACATTTCTCTCATATTTGAAATGAAGCATTAAAACGTGTTCTCTGACTAGTGTAAAGGCCGTTTCACAGGAAGAGGGTTTGAATTACATTACCTCACATGTGTTGTATCTCTTCACTTCAAGAGACACCTGTCAATCAAATGGTGGTGTAATTACTTTTGTTCATCTTGTTTTATCGGTTGAACCTGGACATAATCAGATATGGTTTTACAGCGTGGTTTGGAAACACAATCATGCAGATGAAGAACAGGTTATATAGCATGCAAATGATGACTATCAAAGTTATAAGGATGAAAAATATGAGTCTATACACAGTGGAAGTCATTCTCAGAAGTTTTCAGATTTTCATGGTCATCAGATATGACTCATTTGGACGTCATCTTCTACAACACTGATTGACTAGTAAAACAATGTTTTGACTGTTCCCCGAGTTCTGACAGATTTTGGAAAACCCGCATTTTCCTACAATGCTCCATGGTCGTGGAATAATCTTCAAAACACTGTAAAACTGCATACTATTGATTTTAAAAGTATCATGGAGAATGCAGTGAAGGAGGAATGTCACTGTTTTTTCTGATGCCATTATGGTTGAATAACTGTATTGTGTTTTTATTTTTTTTTATTTTTTTGGTTTTGTTTTATTGTTTTATTGTTCATTGTGTATCATGTTTGTGTTTTGTATTGTTTTGACTTTGGCTGCTACCTTGGCTAGGTCTCCCTTGCAAAAGAGATTTCTAATCTCAACGGGACTTCCTGGTTCCTTTTACTGTAATCTTTGAACTTACCCTGAGTTTTGATACATATTCACATAATCAATATATAAAATATAGGAAAATAAAATATGAAAACACCGGACTTTCACTGAAAAATGCTAAATTCCGAGAATAATGTCACAACAAATGATAATATATCACTTAGGAAAGGTTAAACATAGACAAAAAAATCATTTGGAAGTTGCCATAAAAATAGTTCTAGGTTTTTCATTGTTTAAATAATGAAAAAAATGTCTAAAAGTCTTTTTAATCACCTTGTCAGAATAACAATTTCAGTTTTTAACATATGGATACTGTATCATATGTTTGCAGTGATGTGTGTGACTGGTGTCTCTTGTGTTATTTGATTTGATCTGATCTGATCTGCTCCTCCCCCTTGAATGCTGCAAAACATGAATAACCGTTTTTTAATCTGTGTAGCATCAAACACCGGCAGGTCAACTCTGTCCACACACTTCCTTGTTTGCCTTCACACAGAGAGGTGAAATGGCGGCGGCAGGAGCTCACCTGAACCCAGAGGTTAGTCCTTGTTCAATCTGTCTGGATCCTCTGGTTGATCCGGCGACTCTCCCCTGCGGACACAGCTACTGCATGAACTGTATCCACACCCACTGGGATGGAGAGGACGAGAAACAGACTACAGCTAGAGCTCCAGTCTACAGCTGCCCTCAGTGCAGACAGACCTTCACAGAGAGGCCTGTCCAGAAGAACATCACATTTGCAGATTTAATGGAGGAGCTGAAGCAGACTGAAGCTGATCCCATCTATGTTGAAGTTATAGACGTGACCTGTGACATGTGCTCTGGGACAAGGAAGAGAGCTGTAAAGTCCTGCCTGCAGTGTCTGGTGTCCTACTGTGCCAGTCACCTTCAGCCTCATTATGAAGTTCCTCAGTTTAAGAGACACGAGCTGATCGAACCCACCAGGAGGCTCCAGGAGAACATCTGCCCTCATCATGGTGAGTTGATGAGGATGTTCTGCCGCACCGATCAGCAGTGTATCTGTTACCACTGCCCGGTCGACGAACACAAAGGCCACGAGACCGTCTCAGCTGTGGCAGAACGCAACGAGAGGCAGAGAGAGCTGGAGGCGGGGCGAAGGAGAATCAAAGTCTGGATCCAGGAAAAAGAGAGGGATCTGAAGGTGCTTCAACGGGAGGTGGAAAAGACCACTGGGGTTGCAGATAAAACAGATGAGTACCGTGAGAAGATCTTCACCGTGCTGATGCGTCTCATGGAGAAAAGACGGTGTGATATGAAAGAGCAGATCAGATCCAGGAAGGAAACTCAGGTGAACAGAGTTAAGGATCTTCAGCATAGACTGGTGCAGGAGATCACCGAGCTGAAGAGGGAGGACGCTGAGCTGCAGATGCTCTCACATATAGAGGACCACAACCAGTTTTTACAGAGCTGTACCTCACGACCAAACATGAGAAAACCTTCACACTCATCCAAGCTCAGTTTGGTACCTGTGTGCTACTTTGAGGACATGACAGCGGCCGTGTCGGAGATCAGAGGTCATCTACAGTTCGCTCTGAACGACAACTGGACAAACACCTACAGACAATCCTGTGAGATCACCCTGGATACCAATACAGCTCACAAGTACCTGTCAGTGTGTGAGGGGGGCAAAAGAGTGACGCAAATGACGCAAAAACAGAAATATGGATCTAACCAAAGCAGATTCAGCGTGTGGCAGCAGATCCTGAGCAGAGACAGTCTGAGTGGACGCTGTTACTGGGAGGTGGAGTGGAGTGGAACCGCCACCGACGTAGCAGTCGCGTACAACAACATTAAAAGAGACGGAGCAGACAGTCAGTTTGGGAGCAATGACAAGTCCTGGGCCTTAAACTGTAACAACAACTCTTATGTGTTCCTGCACGGCGGCACCAGCTCCCCGGTGTCAGGGCCTCCTTCCTCCAGGATCGGAGTGTTTCTGGACCACAGGGCAGGGGTTCTGTCCTTTTACAGCATCTCTGAAACCATGACCCACCTCCACAGGGTCCACACCACCTTCACCCAGCCTCTGTACGCGGGAGTCAGGCTCTACTTCGGTGGAGATACTGCAAAATTCACCAAAGTAACGCTGATGTCTTGAGTGTGAGCGTAACGCTGATGTCTTGAGTGTGAGCGTGTACTTCCTGTCAGACAGCTCCATGGTTCAGAGGTCGATCTAATAAGACCACCAGGATGCTGTTCCTCAAATGGTTAATGAAATCCAATAGTACTGTTTTAGTCAGGTACTCTGCTAATTAGGCCAGGTGGTGTTTGTGATGTGTGTATTAATCACAACTGTAGGTGTCGACATTAATCGAGTGGTTAAAATTGGTTGGCTGTCTTGTGTTTACCTTGTACATATTGGGCGTGGCCTTATATGTGGGAGGGTCCTACATCACATTAAAAACACATGAAAACAAGTGGTGCCAGGCACAACAAACCCCGCCCCTCGCACGTATAGTAGTTTATTTTGGCATTGATCCAGGTGATCTCACCATGTCTATGAACACAGTGTTTCTATGGTAACTACAGAGCCTCTGAACATCCAAATGGGTCATATCTGATGACCATGAACACTGCATTTTATCTCAATTATTGACAGAGTGAGTGAATCAACAGGTTTTCAACAGTTTAGGTCAGTAGATGCTTTTGATTGTAGTGACTGTTTGGCTCTGTGAGGGTTAATGTATGTCTAGGAGTAAAGTCTGAGTAATAACTAGTGAAAGTTATAATATTATGACCTGCTCTATAAGACTGACATGTTAAATATAATCTGTTGAAATAAACTGTTCTCATGTTGCTAAAACATTATGAATACGTGGTGATGTTTTCAAAGCTTGACTGCAGAATAGATGGTTACAAACAGAAGATTGAAGCTGAGAGTCATGACTTTTTGATGTGTGTAGATGATCATTATCTGAAAGAGAAACTAAGAGAAGAAGTGACACCTGGTGGTGGAAGCAGATATGAACAGAAGAACCCTGTGGAGGCATCAGGAACAGATGAACAGCTGAGCCACTGCCACCTCTGTGACGTTTGGCTCCTCATCCATCAACTGTGAAAAACACCGTATTATATTTAGTGGAGGAGCTGAAGACGACCTGCCAATCAAACCCGTTATCCAATACAGCGCTACTTATTTCCCATGTATTCTCTTATCACATTTCCTTGTTTCAGGGCTTGTTTAATGCTGGTGTTTTGTTGCAGAGGGTTGATCAGGTACAGATTTGTCCTTATTTACCAGAACTGCTCAGACTGTCAAGTTGCACAGGGACCATGAACCAGCCAAGAAAAGCTGCTGTGACTAATTCTTGAAACAGAGAAGGTGCAGACGATGACTTCGTCACTGTTTGTTTTGAAACCGTTTTTAGTCCAACGGTCAGAAGGCTCTGTTGGACTGATGGGATCAGGTGTCATCCCTCCGGTGTCCGTAAACAATTTTTTAAGAATCTTCTTCTCTCAAACCATCAGTCAGAACGACTTGATATTTGTTGTGGAACATCTTTGGGGTAAGATCTACCAAGTTTGTTCAAAGAATTGGGAAATATTGATTTTTGAATTTTTTTATGAATTTTTTAAATTTTAAAAATCCCCATTGGTTTATAATGAGACACATTTCAAAGTGCTATAGTTTGAAAACAGCTGAAGATATTGATATAATTACTATTGGCAATAGATAGGAAGTCACATATGGGCTTTCATTTGGTGCCATGACCTTTGACCTTGAGTGATCTTGAAAGGTCAAACAAATGTCAATTATTATTTTTAAATATACTGTTGGACTACAGGACCCTTGGTTTGGAAAATCTCAGAGTACCAGTTTTTTTGTATAACATCACAAATCAACTCATTTCCTTCAAGAAAACCTCCTAAAGGTCACCACGAACGCTGGCAAACTTTACTAAACAACAGATAAAAGTTGATTTTCATCGATCCTTTATTCTCCTAAGGTTGCTCAACCCTCATGGGTTTACAAGACATAGAAACACAATAGCAGCCAAAACCTTCTGTTACATTTCATTACAAAATCATCACTTCCCACAGCTCTGCCTTAAACAAACACTCTAAGATTGGCAAATAAAAGCTGCTACAAAAAAGGTTGTCTTCCTGAAAAGCAAGTTTCATCATCCAGCTAAAAATAATCAATACAAAGACCCAACATTCTACTTAAGAGTACATCCCTTACATCCCTGTAGACAAAAAAGGCAAACATGAACCTCATGTCATTTCATATTGCTCAAACATCAGCTCCTGTCCTCCTCTGCAGTGACATTAAACCTGTTTGTATCTGCAGCTGATGGGGAGAAATTAGTTCATTATTTTTGTTGATGCCACATAAACAGATCATTTTCTCTACAAATGAGAACCATCTAGTTCCTCCAGGGATGAATATGTATTTACTCACTCTCATCAGACATCTGCATAAGTCACATCCAAAGCCTAAGCATTTGACGTTCATGTCTAAGGTTTGGAGGTTCTCAGCCCACATCTCACTGAAGTCAGTTTATGAGCTCCTAAAACCACTGAACAGGACAAACAGGTTAATCCAACACACATGAATTAAAAGGGTTGAGTAGAAGGAATCACTTTAGTAGAAAATAAATAGTTTGAGCTGTTAAACCCCAGCCTGTTCTAGTAACTACTGTGACATGTGCAACTGTTGCATGCCTGAAAAACACAGCTTTTGCAACCAGGGTATCTGCAGGTGTTGAAGCATGGCATGTTTGATCAAATTTCAGACTTTACATTCACATAAATAACAATATGAGCCTCGTAGTTATTGCATTGATCCAGTCTTGCCCATGTTTCAGTCCACCAGTTACGTTTCAGTTTGTCCATGACTACTGTTTCTGATACTGTTCAAGCAGCTAAGGCTCATACCTGAACCACTCCACCCATCAATGTCTGCTGGAGGCTCCGCCCATTCGCATCTCTGCAAAAAATGCTAAGACTAATTACAAATTCTTTACAGCAATTTCCAAAGCAAATATTGCAATATCCTTTATTGTGTCTGTGGGATTTTAACACCTTTGAGTGTCAGATTTTCAAAATTAACTATCAGTTTTAAGGATAATTAAGACCTTACTTTAGGACAATCACATTTAAGACATTTTAAGGACCTGCAGAAACCCTGGTAATAGAAAAAAGAACAAGAGCGATGGCTTCTTTATTCACACCCGTGCTGAAAAATTCAAAGTATATACATAATATAATGTTCTGCTGACAAAGGCTAACTGGGGCCATTCAAATGAGAAACCAAATAAATGACTTTATATGAACATGCATGCTCCTAATGTGCATTTATGAGCAGTAGTGTGTGTGTGTGTGTGTGTGTGTGTACAAACACTACCTGGAGTATTAGCTTATCTGACTATCCTCACAGCACTGGAATCCAATGATAAACTACACTGTCGCCCATGAAGTTGGAACAAAGTATTTTTTACTCTTCTCGTGAAATGATTGTGACAATGTGATTTATTCTTAATAGATAAAGTGTGACTGGGACTCAGTATGTGATCATTGCACCTGGTTAAATGTGATTACTGATGTGTAGAAACAGGAATAAAAAGAGGAATGTGTCTGAAATCTGAATTATTACAACTTTAAGGGCAACAGTGTATAATCAGCTGACAAACTGTAACACCCACTAGCAATAAAATATCTCAACACATTTCCTGCACCTGCTGTAAACTTAAAAATGACTAAGAGTAGACATTCATAATGAAATCCAGAGTTCTCCCTTCTATTAGAAGACTTAGCACCTGTGAGTGGTTTTACACAGCACCGAAGTTGAAGAAAGAGGAAACTCAAGCACTGAGAGACGGTACCACATTAGCTCAAATAGAATGGATCTATTGATTGTATTCCAGCTCCATCATTTGTTCATTTGTGTTTCTTTGAGCTATTTTCTACACACTGTCGTAATTTATGTTTAAAATGATGCAAAGATGCATAGTTTTTAGTCAAATACCAGCACTAAAAGTCATGGAGAGAAAACTATGACTTGGAGTTTACTCTTATGTTATAAATTCAACCTGTTTGGTTCTGTTTGGTCTGTTTACAGGAGAGGGCTTGGGTCCTGGTAAATTGTCCATTATTGCAGCGACAGCGTCTGGTTTAATCTCCCGGAGGTCGGTGGTTCTCCTGTGTTCACCTCCTCGTCTACACTCTGACCCACTTCGTCTTTTCTCGGAGGCGTTATGTTGCCTTTCTGACCCGGTTCTCCTCTGCTCCGAGCCGCTCCTTCTCCTAAAACCCCCAGTCATGAAGTCCAACACATCCCCCCTTGATCCAGGATGTTCCCTTCCGGCTCTGACACTCAGGTCTCTGGCAGTGGAGTGAAGCTTGTTGTTGTTATTAGCACCTTGGGCAGGGTTTCTGATGTTGCCCACGGCCTGCATCCGCCTCATGTGGCTGCTGCTGGTCCTCACGGGGCTGCTGAACCGCTGAGTCCTGGAGGCCGAGGCCCGGTCTGCAGAGGGGTGCACCCGGCTCTCGCTGTAGCTCCTTTTGGGGAGCGACCCGGGCCCCCTCTGGTCCACCATGGGGCTCAGTCTGGACTGGCGGGTCTGGACGTGGGTGGAGCGGCAGCAGGAGGTGGAGCAGGTGGAGTAGCGGATCCTGCAGAGGGGGCAGGCGCAGCCGGAGAGCAGGGCCGAGTGACTGGCCAGAGAGGACAGGAATGTGAGGGGGAAGGCGCGCTGACACTGCAGGATGCACTTCGGAGAGCTGAGGCGTGATGAGGCGGCGGCGGGCGCTGTGTGGCAGCTGGATATCACCTCCGAACCAGCAGGTTTCCCACTTTCCTCCTGAACGGTCTGGATCTGGCTCCACTCCAGCTGCAGCAGCCTCTCCAGGTACCTCTCCAAAGGGCCCACAGGTCGGGGCCGAGGCGCCGCACGGCCCTCCATGTTGTAGAAAACCGCCAGCTGACTGAGACTCCAAGAATTAAATGGTGGAGGGAGGAAGTCTGGGAAGTTAAAATCCCTGTGGCAGTGACTTCTGGGTCTGCGATGGGAGGTGGAGGTGGGGGCGGAGGTGGAGGTGGAGGTGTGATCAGCTTCAATGACCTCCGGACGCAGGTCAAGCTTCGGGGGAACGCAATGACAGGGCGACACAGGAAGTCTCTCTAACTCTGACAGGTCGGAGTCGCTGTCGCCGTCTCCGTCTCCGAGCGCGCTCAGACCTCCCCCCTCCCCATGGGGTGACAGACCCTGCAGCAGGTCAGGGCTGGAGTCAGACAGACGGCGACAGGGAAACGCTGCTGTGTGTCTCCTCGCTTTGAACACCGTCAGCTTCTGGTCTCTGGACGGATGCTGCGCCTTTGGCTCCGCCCAGTCCTCTGCAGGGGACCTGGACACTGAGGGGCCCTGAGCACTGGGGACCAGGAAGGAATGCACGTTCAAGATTCAAGAATGTTATGTACACATAACAATATGTTTCTTAGGGGTAGTTCTTGGATACATTATATATATATATATATACATTGAAGAATACGTACATCAATATAAAAACACTAAAGAATATGTATATCAGACTATGTACATTATATATTGACAGAAATGTCAAACAGTTTGTACAGTCCAGTAAACAGTATGCGCAGTTAGAATGCAATTGTGTGCAAATAAGAAAGCAGGCACATGCAGTTATAGGCACTTTAAATATTCTATATATAAACTTCACTTTTAAGATTCAAGATATTGGTGATGAGGACATTCTTATTTTTCCAGTCTTCCTTCAATCAAGAGAAAGTAAAAAAAAAAAAACAATCATAAAGAGGATGTGAATAAAAGTATATAAAACACTGCATGGGCCAAAATTCCATCGTGATGCATATTTTCCTTTTGTCCTGTTCTTTTTTCTGAGCCAAAACACAACAGTCTTCAGGGCTTTTATTGTTCCTTCATTTTGCTCATACATATTTTGATGCCGAATAAGCGTTTTATCACGTTAATGTTCTACCCAAAGATCTGTGCAACATTCAGCTGTTCTGACCATAATGAGTAATTAAAACCACAAATGACAGTCTTGTGTGCTATTTTCATGTTTTTACCTTTTTTTTTTTACTTGCGGTTTCTATGTAACAGTGCACAGAGCTGAGTGAAAAAGTCAATCTTGATTCTGAGTAAGTCAGTGTTATGGATGATTTATGATTTGATTGTTTTCCCAGCTACAAGAACTGAAGACAAACCATGAAAAATACACTTTCTTTAAGTAAAACTGTACGTTATATACAGGTTATACTACCTATGAGCCTCTGAAAACGGCTGGACTACATTAAAAATGGTTGTAATTCCTAAACAGTTAATGCAATATCTTTGTGAAACCCCTTGGATTAAAGCTGACTTCAGTCTCATCTTGATGCTTCATTTCCACTGTGGTGGTGAACAGAGGCTAAATTACCAAATTTCTATCATTGTCCTGACTGTACAACTACAGAAGCACACTCACAATTAATATATTACAAGGAGAAAACAAGGTGCACTTTGAATTTTTGTTGAGCAAGAAAGGCATAATCTATATTTTGTATCTATTTTGCATTTTTCAAAATTCTCAGAATGAAAAACCTCAATAAACTGAATTAATTTAATATTTTGCCCAGCCCTACATATGCATGTCGTTTTACTTTTGCGTCTTTTGTCTAATGTGCAATGTTTTGGTTAATTATATTTCAACACTATTGTATTAAAATACAATTACTAATATGTATTAATGCATTTTTATCATTTGTAAATAATATTGTATGTGTGTAACCTTATCTTATTTCTTAGGGTGACATTTTAACATCTGTCCGGGGACCGCGGAAGAAAAAAAGCCATTTGGCTAATTCTGCTACATTTACATAAATGTGAATTAATGTACAATGTCCCTGTCAAAAATACCAAATAAATAAAGTACAACACAAAGGTCCAGTGAATATTGCCAAAGGGGGTTAAAATCTAGTGCAGAAGCAATGATGCAGTGAAATGAACAATACAAACAAATCTTCTTTGGCTCCAAGTTTGTAATTTCAGTAGTTAATTACATTAAAAATGACCAGAAACAGTTCTTTATGGCTATGTAAATATGAATCTAGTTGAACCACCAGCAAAAACTATCCAAAACTGGTGTTTGTAAATATTTAGGCATCGCAAAATGTCAAGAAATGTCTCTTAAACAGACTCACCTGTGTTTCGACATGTTGCTTTTGGTTGAGGATGTGTGAGGCCTGTGCTTCTTCCTTTGCTGCAGCCTCTGTAAATACAGACAGGTAATAATAACATATGTGCACATTTACAACTGGTCTTAGTCACAACTGTCTTTAAATACACATTTCTTACATTGTTATTTTCTTGGCTCGGGAGCATGTACTGTGGCTGCAGCGGCTTCCTTTGTGACTGCCTCCTGCCCATTTTGTTGCTAGAAATAGAATAAATAATAATAATAAAAAGAATACTGAACACAAGTAATGGCCCAAAAAGGAAACACATGGAACCTAAACAGTATCAGGGACTAGTCAGGTCCCAGGGTTGACGGGAATGCAGTCTATTTGGTGATATGTTTATGTAAGGAGCGAAAAGCAGCGTCTCTGGATCAAAGTGCACAGATGCTCAAACTGCAGCATCTCCGCGTCGCCTGGAAACAGAGGAAGAGTTGATGATGATGAAGAGCAGAGCATCCTTCATCAGTGGTCATCACGCGGTGCTGTTACCTGGACGCATTAGGCCTGTTGTTGCTCCACGGCGCCTTCTTCTTCCATTCCGGCTCCCTGGTGGAAACCCTCAGCAGACATTGTTGTGGCACTCGCTCCTGCAGAATTGTGCCCATCCCCGCGCGCATCAGCCACCAATCAAATGGGCGAGTGGGCTGTTCACGCGAAACACGGTGGTGTGGGCATAATGAGTGGGGACCGACACGCACAGAGAACACCCCCGTGTTGTTTTCACTAAATCCAGAAAGGCGGGATGAGCGGATGAGCTGAGTGACCAGCAGGGGGCAGGGCAGCGCTGTATGAGAGGATGATGAAGATGAAGAAGGTGATGATGATGATGATGACGTAAGCCAGGTACCGGCTATTTAGAGATGTGAACATAATGTTATTAAATATGCCTTGTTTAGAGGATTTTTACTTACTACTACTACTAATCGATGGATTAGATACATAATTGATTGACTTACTGACTGATTGATTGGTTCCTTCAACAATAATTACAATGACATGCATTCTTTCCCCTACTTCCACATTTTATTATTATTATTATTATTATTATTATTATTATTATTATTATTATTATTATTATTATTATTAGCATTATTATTATTAGCATTATTATTTAATGAGTAAACACTGAGTACCGTACTTAAATGGATCATCAGGCTCTTCTTGTATCTCACAGTTCATTAAAACCTGTTATCATCTGTTCACTTTCTATCTTAGATTTAACAGATGATGTAACATGGATTCAGATCAGCTATGAACAACTGAGGTACATCCTCAGTGTTGAGTCACCATCCACATAAAGCAACAAACTGATGAGTAACGGGTTAAAAAGTGGGCTCTACTTTGTTGTGGATACTTAGAAAAAAAGCAGCAATGTAATATGAGTTACAAGTGAGGCAAAAGTCGAACTCCACATCTCTGATCCTTCAGAAGTGGAGGAAAATTTTTTAATAAAATGTAATAAATCAAATCCTTGTGAACTATTATGGCTGATCTGACTGTGTGAATAAGAAGTAACATTTTATTCACCAAAGTACCAGACCACAGTAATATTTTTATACATCAGAAACACTGTCAACACAATACTAGGTGAAGATGCCAGGGATTATACATAGGTTAAGTGCCTTGCTCAAGGGCACATCCGCCAACCTTTTAGGCCACAGCTGCCCCATGTTAGAGTTCAAAGGGAAAGTGTTGCTGATTTGGTGTTAATTTAATTGTTCCATTTTGTTACTTGTTTGGTAAACTTTTTGCTCATTTGGTTTATCAGTTGTTCAGATTTATTCATTCAGTCGATTGTTTTTGTCATTTTTTAAGTCTTTTCTTTCTTGGTTCTGTGCCTGTTTTGTTTCTTTGTATGTGTGAAAAACAAGTTCAATCTCAATTGTCATTAAACTTTATTATTTTAATTTTCAGCATCAGGAACCTTTGTTGGTCATTTATTTATGTCACTTTTTTGTTTGTTTGTTTTTCATCGGGCTTCAGGTCATTGGTCTGTGACTCCGGAGCAGTAGGTGGAGGTAGAGCACTAACAAAATGGACGATAACCGAAGTGAACCAAGAAGAAAAGGATAACGACGGTCTCTGATTGGTCCGCCGTACGCCCCTATGCGTGCGTTTGCGTCCTGACGTCACGCTGCCTCTTCTCTTCTCTCACTCTGAACAGATCCACAAGCCCAGACATGGCTCCGTGAAGCGACACATGGCAGCTAACAGCCATGAACCAAAAACAACTCACCAAAAACTGACGATGACTCGATAACAGCCTTTCTTCGTTTCTTTCAAAATAACTCAACTCCTGCAATATCACACTCCGCTACCAACCGGCTGTCAGTCACTGTCAACGGGAGAGGCGCCGCTACTCCCTCCGGTTTAATTTCCTCTAATAGTTTTTTCCGTCACTTTCAAGTTCCAGACGCGCATCATGGGCGTCCAGGGTTTACAGGAGTACATCGAAAAGCACTGCCCCGCTGCTGTGGTGCCGGTGGAGCTCCAGAAGCTGGCCCGGGGGACTTTGGTAGGAAGCGACCGGGTGAAACCCCCTCAGAGTCCGCTGAGGCTGGTGGTTGACGCCGAGAACTGCCTGCACCGGCTCTACGGAGGGTTCTACACCGACTGGGTGAGCGGGGGGCAGTGGAACCACATGCTGGGCTACCTGTCAGCCCTCTCCCAGGCCTGCTTCCTCGGCCACATTGAGCTCCTGGTGTGTTTCAATGGCGCTCTGGAGAAAGGCCGTCTTCACGAGTGGGTTAAGCGGCAGGTGAACGAGAGGCAGACCGCCCAGCAGATCATCAGCCACGTCCAGAATAAGGGCACCCCGCCGCCCAAAGTCTGGTTCCTTCCTCCGGTGTGTATGGCCCACTGCATCCGACTGGCGCTCCTCAGGTTCGGCGTCGGGGTGAGTGAACACTCGGCCTGTGGATGCCTGTTGAACGGAGCTACCGGCAGACATTAGCAGGCTGTTTGGTTAGCCTGCTAGCTGCCCACCATGTCACCACTGCCAACTTCACCCATGATACAACCAGGCTCTGTCCTCTGTCAGCACTGGCCTAGGAAACCTGACACATTATGGACCAACAGATGAATAATATCAGGGAACGTGATTAACATTAGAATGGAGTTCACTTAGTTATTACATTATTATAAAAGGCCAGATATTTACCTTCTAGCAAACAAGACACCGCATATAAATGACAGTTACACAATTTCTACTCCTGAGCACAGTAGTAATTACTTATTTTTCAATAAAAAGTGAATATCAGATGGCTTTCAGATGCCCCAATACTAAAGAAGAGCTCTGTCAGACATCACCTGTACGTCTGAGTTCAAGCTTTACCATTTCATATACGGGCCCATATGAGATCACAGATTTCCTATGAATTCATTGAATGGATCATTTATATAAAATGACATTACTCTCATATTTTCAAGGTTTCATTTAGAGGTAGGTTTAGGCGCCCTGGTTACAGTCAGGGTCATGCATTTTGTTATTTTTGTTGTGAATGGATTAAAACCTGCACCTTCATATAATGTCTCACCATTACCTTTTTAGTATTTAACAGGAAAAATCATGCAGTCGTATATTTTCACAATACACTCAAGTATGAACAATTAAAAAGTCAAACAGATCTTCTATAAATGAAAGCTGAGTGTAGTAGAGAACCTTCAGCATAGTTTTTATTACCCCTGGGCCTGAGGGGTATTGTAATTGTTTGGTCGTCTGTCCATCTGTCCATCCATTCAACGACGTAATGACATTATCTGAAGAATCAATTGAGATATCTGCATCAAATTTATACTGTAGATGCATCTTGGCATGGAGCAGAAGCCTATTAAAATTTACTCCAATCTGGCCGAGGCGTGTTAGTGTTACGTTATGTTTTGTTTGATTGGCCAGTGTTATTATCTGTTTGTTTCTGTTACTTGTTTCTCCCTTTTGTTCTAGGAGAAATTTTGATTATAAAAAATAACTGAATTCAAATGAGTAGAAACGTAGTGTTAGGGTTAGCCTAACCCGAACAACTTTAAATGTAAAACACATTAGATGAACACCAGCTGCCACTAGTGAAATGAAACTTTATTTCTCAGTAGCTGAAGTATTATAAGGTGATGCAGAAGTGGCAGTAGACATGAGCAGGAACCCTCAAATTTGGTGGCATCATGTTGAGATAAGGCCTATTTTGGGGTCATGATGGGATGGTTTTCTGTTTTTATCAAGTGGGGCCTCAGAATAAGATAAGATAAGACTTTATTTATTCCACAGTTAACATCAAGCAATCACAGAGATAAAGACAGGTAGAAAAACCACACGACTGAAAAATGAAAAATATAAAGGGAAAAATAAGAAATTTGGTATTTTTTATAAATATTTATATAAATAAAGAATTTGAATTAAATATTTGATATTTAACATTTGGGAAATACTATGATGTGCAGCATGATATGAAAAATGTGTCTCTTCACATACCATATAATGCTCAACTCTACTCACTGTTTCGAGGTGACATTATAAAGACCAAAATGATGAAATGCAAGAATGAATCTATTGCTCAAAAATGAAAACTGCCAGCTGCAGCTTTAAATATTCAGACCACTCTCAAGTTGAAAATTGACATTTCAGTATCTTGGCATTTGGAGCAGTAAAGATTCAGAAAGTAACACATAATTACATCTCATGCAGGTTTATGTTTTAATGCGCAGCAGTGCAGGGTGGATTATTTCACTCTTTATTTTTGGCAAGTAAAGGATATGAAAATGAGGAATGCATTGATCTGATCTGCTGTTCTGGGGCTGAGACCGACCTTATGAATTAGATTTAGTATTGGCCAGATGTGACAGTCTGCATTTGATACAGTTTTAGTCCACATTCTCTCAGGATTCTCTGTTTCTATTAGTTACTGAGCTCATGAGCTTACACACAAAGGATCCCTGTGAGTTACATGATTTTACAATCTGAAACCTGTCATTTGTGTCAGCTGTGTGGGGCTCATTTACTCTGGGCAGCTCAAACAATACTGCACCTGCTTCATAATCCAGCTGGTGCAGTCTTTGTTCTAGTGGCTAATGCACTGTGTCTGTGTAAGAGGTTTATTTGGAGGCTTCACCCTCTGAGGTTTGATTCCTGTCCTGACCGCCCCTCAGGTCGTCCAGACCGTCGAGGACCACCACCTGGAAGTGATAGCCTTATGCAGGCAGATCGGCTTCCACGGTCTGGTGGCCTACGACTCAGACTACGCTCTGTGCAACATCCCATCCTACTTCAGCGCCCACGCACTCAAACTGAGCCGCAACGGCAAAAGCCTCACCACCAGCCAGTACCTGATGCACGAAGTTGCACAGCAGCTCAATCTCAACCCAAACCGCTTCGTCATTTTCGCATCACTTTTAGGTCAGTGTGACTCTTCCAGACAGACGGTGAGATGAATTCAGACGATGCCGAGCAGCTGAGTAGTATTTTTTTTTCTTTTCTATTTTTCAGGAAATCACATACTGCCTGATGAAGACTTGGCTGCCTTTCACTGGAGCTTACTCGGTCCAGAGCATCCATTAGCATCTTTAAAGGTAAATTCATTTATGATCATTTGGACTGTTAAGGGTCTAGTGAGTAAGATTTCTAAGATTTACAGGGATTGAACTGAGGCAGTTCTAATTACAGAAATGGAACGTGATTGATTTATGCTTTGATTATTTTTTCATTAGTGTATAATCACCTGAAAACATTAGTTGTGGTATTTTCTTTTCCTTAGATTGAGTTGTTTGTCCGTCAGGGGAGCAGTCATGTTTCTACAGTAGCTCATGTGGGAAAATAAGTAATTAACAATTGCATGTTTGAATACTAACAAGAAAGTTGGTCATTTTTCCATTTTGTGAGTGATGTCCAGCATTGAGGTGCATACTGTGCCCTAGTATGTTTCGATGTGGATCAGAGTTAATATCCATGTAGCAAAAGGCCTGGAACAGACAAACCAAACTCTGGCTCTAAGGACGGGCTTTAGTGTGTTTAGCGGTCGTCGTAGTGTGAGGCTGAACTGTCAACATAATATATTCACTCAACATCCTGTAATAACTGCCGATTATTTTATATCTGCTTTTCCCCGTCCTGGGAGAAGTGCATAAATATGCTTTGATACATCAGTTGATGGTCTGTTAAGCTCAAGCAAGAAAACATAACTGATTCCTGGCTGAGGTAGCGCTGACTATGGCCTCTGTGACTCCTCCCTCTGGATCATACGCATGATGTCGGAATGAAAATGTGAGAAAGGATTTGTAAATATTAACTTTCCCAAAGTCATTGCAGAGGATAGGAGTAAATGAGAAGATGAAATTGTCTTTAAGTATTAGTTTTACTAGTACTACTGCAAGTACAAGTCAAACAACACAGTGGAATCAGTCGAGTTGTTTGTCTACTTTAGTTGTTGGTTCTGTTATTAACCAGTCTGCTACTAACACTGCTTGTCAGTTTTAGCGGTGACGGACAGTGAAATGTTCCCCCCAAATTAGATATTAGATGTTAAGGCAGTTTATGTTTTTTGTACATTTGAGTCGTGGAGAAACACCCCATGTTTGGCTCTTGAGCTGAAGGAGGTTTGGAACCCCTAGTCTATGTATACTAACACAGACATGTTACACATCATAGCTTTCAAGTCCATTGGATTTATCAAACATATGAATTTGTTTAATATACAGACCTTGACTTCTCAGTGCTAGATTAAGGTTTATTGGAATACGCTTGATGGAAGGGCTTAACAGGAGTTCTGCTGCAGATGGTAATAACGTAGGTGTGGTTTTGTTGTTGTTTTTTTTTGTCTGATTTAATCACATGAATACAAGCGTGTGATCAGGCGCTTTAATTATATCCCCCACAGTGTTTAGAATGTTTCATCTGATCAGTCGACCACATCTGGTAACTGTGGTTACATTATTTGTTCATGTCACAGCCAATGTACCACTGCTCTGCATTGGTTTATTTCTGTTCATTCTAGAGGTAGACGTAAGCCGATATATTGATTTTTTTCAGTATCGGCCATCAGCCTTAGTTTTTTTCTTTTGAAAGCCGATATTTGATCAGTAGTAAAAATATTATAAGACATTTGATCAGCCACCTGTGTGGGCAGCATTTGAAGTTCAATGAATGTTAAGAGTACTATGAGTATGTGTATTAATAATTTCATTTATATTGCTGCATGAAAATCTTAATTTTCTGAGTGTTTCAATTGTATTTTACAGTCAATGTGCTTTAAAAAAGTTTAAAAATTGGCCTTAAATATCAGCCTCAAAAATCGTCTGTAGATATCGGGCATTGGCTGACCAAATTTTTAAAAAATCAGCATCGGCCTTAGAAAAACCCATATCAATCGACCTTTAGTTTGTTCATTCATAAACGTGGTGACTGTGGTCAAAAGGTTTACAGTGTAACATGTTTATGTTATTTTAGTTTTGATTTTTCACAAAACAATAGTACAATTACATACTTACGAGATAAAGCGACCTCACCGGCCCACGCGCAAGCGGGCCAGAGACAGCCGATCCAAGACACACATAAGGAAGAGAGAAGGAAAGACAGAAAAAAGAAGAAGAAACA